>VWZN01003347.1:53257-70426 GCA_013396955.1 Regulus satrapa
AAAAAAAAAAAAAAAGAGTTGTTTTAAATCCTAAAGCAAATTATCAAAATATATTAAAATTATCCTACTAATGCCATTTATATGCCAAGAAAATATGTTTATTTTGAATTTATGAGCCCACAGCTCTTCATTTAAAACAATTCAGAAAATGCTCAGTATGAAACAAGCAAATATTAAAATTCCATCTAAAGACAGTACCCAGTGAATACACCCCACAAATAAAACAATACCTGAGAGCTCAGAGCATTCTCTCAAAGCCATCATTAGATTTTGGTACAGCCATTTGCAGTGATGAAAGCTAAGCAGGCCCAGAAGTTGGGAAAGTGGACTTTTAAGTGAAGAGCCTCCTCCTGGGACTATCCAGTAGACCACGAGGACATTTAGCACTTTGTTTTGTGCTATCAGACAGGACAAACCTTTATCCCAGCACATTCACATAGATCTTGGGAGGACAACAACAAATGCTGAACAAAAAGGCAGGGACAACACACTGAAGCACTGTCTTGCTGATTTTTCAAGCTCACTACACAGTTTGGGACCAGCTGCCACTGTTGGTGCACTGGTGCAAATACCCTACACAGATATCCACTAGTGAGACATAACCCTAACAGGCTCTTTCCACACTTATCCAACATCAGAATTTGGACCCTCTAATACCCAGATTAGTCTTCATGCCAATCATCAGTGAAACTCAAATCCCAGGTTCATGTTAGAAACTATGACAAGCTATTCACACCCAGAAGTTCTAAACTGACAAAACTACCCTAAAAAAATCACAGTATATTTGGCCTAGGTGGGTGATATGTAGAACCCATGGGAGGCTCAGTATTGCTCAGTTAGTGCCTCTTGGCTTCAACGCCAAAGAGTGATCCCTGGCTCTATTTTATTTAGTAAAATAGATGCAACCACAATTATTTTGTTTCTTTTTCAAAATTTTGCACAAATTTGCACCCTATTCTGTTCAGAAACACTTTTAAAAACCTCACTGTTTTACTCATCTTGCATAGAAGAGCGAATGTAAGGAAAAGACACACACCTGATAATCTTGCTGCACTAAAATAATACATTACAAATTCTGCTAAAATATTGCACTTGACAGCTTTGTGTTCCCATACTTACTAATCTTTGTATTCAGAATTCCACTATCAAGTTTCTGGCAGTCCTGCTCCACCAATTCACCTGCCACATATCATGACAGCCATGCATAAGGACCACTGCAGAGTTCAGAAATCCAGGAATACAATGGTCACATAGAATAATAAAGAGAAAGTAATTTTTTTTGTAACTGAACACTGAAAGGCATTAAAAATGTTGACATTGTTTCTTTTCCATTATAAATGACTAGAAAAGCAATTAAAATATTTTGATGTAACATTCTTTCCCCCTAAATTTTGTATAATTCCCCTTCATTTGCAAAATCAAAATTGTTGAAAAGAAAGTAAAAATGAGAGAAAAGATACAAAGAGATAAATTATGAAAATCAGGCAAATACCTAAGAATAAAACTTAAGAATTGCTTCAGGAATTTCAGGCTATTTCAAACCTCACAGTTTACACATGTCCTTTTATTTCCTTCTTCTGACCAATTTACAGCATCAATTCAGACTACAGACTGGTAAAAAAAATAAATTAAAGTCTACTTGGTAATAAAGCAAAGATTTCAGAAATCCCATCTCTAAAGTAATCGCAAGCACATATATCAGACAAGAAAGAAGGGTTCATCTTAATATCTCCTCACTAACTAACTGATTAACAAACCACTTTCATCCTCTCAAAAAGTTCTTCATGTCAGAGACACCATCGTTAATACAACAAGACTTCACTGACTATGAGGCAAGAAGGTAAAATGAGGCTGCTAGAAGAAACATAAAGCTGAAGGAACAGTTATGGTATGTTATTAACTCCAGTCTTCATCTCTTCAGGCTACGATATGCTTAATTACCCTGATGTCAGGAATCATTATTTTTCTCCTTTCTCTTTGCATTTCAAATCATCTATGTCTGGTACACTTCATTATTTCCTTTAATTAAAAATATAGTTTTTAAAAACCTTGTTTGCATACCTTCCTGTTTGCTGACTTCAATAGTTTGAGATTTCATAAATTGGAGAGAAAGGGAAAAAGCATATAGGCAATATATATGAATATATATGTCTAATGGAAGAGAAATCATTATGACCACTTAAATAGGATTTAGTAATTCATGATTTAGATGGAGCAAATGGTAGGAGAATGTACTACATTTATTTTGAAGTAGCAGTCATCCAAACTCACTATGCCATAATAGGCAAGTCACAGAGACTAAATTAACAGACATCAAATACAGTTCTCCTCACATCAAAACCATTGGCTGAATTAGCATCAGGCTACTGCAGGAAGGACAAGAATCATCCAGCTGGCTCTTGAATTATACAAAGTCGCATTATCACCTCATTATGTCTGTGAAGTAATAACTGAGAAGAGCTAATTTCGAGTCACAATACATAAATATTCAAATTTCATTTGTATGGCCCTAAAATTGTGATGAGTAAGAAGTAGAAGAGATTGGACTCTATCCAAAATATTTAAAAGAAGAAAATTTAGATTTACTTTTGAAATTGTCTTGAAGTATATATGTTCTGTAAAAAAAAATCACCTCCATAAAGTAGTATTTCAGTTAAAATTCTGTTAAGAGAGAACAGAAAGAAACTACTCAAGAACATCTGCTCAACCAATACAACCTTTGTTCTAATATTCTTTAAGACTAAATTTATTCACAAAATATGAATCATGATTTTTGACCAGGAGACTCGCTCTTGTAAGAGAATATGTCAGAAATGTTTGTTCAAACGTCAGTTTTCATTGTTATTTGTGTTTCTAGTCTTAATCTTTTCCAAATGTAGTGAAACAGAAAGCAGAAATAACACAACGTAAATTAAGTACCACATAGCATAAATAACTAATTCTTATATATACATTTAAAAAGTGATCTATGGAAGAGCCACTACATGAAATGCCAAGCTATGCTCTGCAGGCACAAAGCATACCTTGAATCAAGATGATAAACAAATGTATCACCAAAGCTTAATCACTAATTATTCATGACTGCAAAACATGATTTTGTTTGTCAAGCAGACTGCTGTGAGTCATTTGCTTGCTCTGAGTGGAAGAACATGATCAAGGCATTGATGCTTAACATAAGTCAGTATTTTTTGAAGTCAGTGGAATTATGTCACCAAAGAATGTGAAAAATTGGTCCATGTGACGCTTTGTTTCAATTTTTCAATTACAATAATTTCTAAATTTGTGCCCTCAATTTGTGTAAATTGATTGAATCTTTAGGAATGTGTTGCAGCGCGAGGGTATACACTGTTTTTCTGATAGAAATTCAAACTTACCAAATCCATACAAAGGCCTTGGATGAAGCTGTAGCCCAAAATGCAGAGGTCTATAAAGTGGTCTTTGTGCCTGTCCATTTAAAGGCAATTAAAAAACTGCTGGTTCACTTTCCTGGCATTGTCTTGTGTCAGAGATTTAGCTGAGCTCTTAATGTTCTGATATTCGCCCAGGGCATATCACAATATTTTTTCATTTTGAAGGTAGGGAAGAAATCAAGCACACACAAGGATCATTATTTGTGAGGTCTGTCTGAAAAAAATCTTCATATCCGCTGATGGAGTTCTGCAGACTATGGGCAGGTACAAGTGTATAATGATTATCATACAGCAGGGTGTGCAGCCACAGGGCAGCAGTGATGCAGCAAAGCTGAGTGTTCATGCCTGGCTTAGGGACACTGCAGAGTGCTGTCACAATTAGCTACACAGCCATTGGAAGATGGCATCTGGAAGATGTTGCCTTCCTATTTCTGAGGCAAAGCACCAAGAGAACGTGACATGGAGAACTGCAGCCCCCTCAGAGACTACATCAAAATACAATTGATGCCCCAACATCCCAGCACGAGGTGAAGATGGAAGGCAGTGATATTTCCTGTCAGACCAAAAGTTTTTATATGACATAGTTCTGGCTGATGACACAATTCTTAGACCAATTTCTGTGAGAAACTCAAACTTTTTTTCTTTTTTAATTTTTTTTTTTTTTTACTTGCTCTCTTTCTGATGCACCTTTGGACATGAAGAGTGGGTTTAGCACAAATCCCACTTAAAGTAAATTTTGTAAATCAGAAATAATGTGCATCTTTCAGTTTCTCTGGTACTCTGGCAACAGCCCAGCCTTTCATTCTCTAACTTATTTTTACATCATATGAGAACAATTTAAGTGAGTCCTGAGATGTTTTTACCCACACTTCTCAAGGGAGTGGAAGAAGAGAGGCACTGAAACACACATAACAGTTTAGCTCTCATTTTGTTGAAACACTGCAGTCTAAGTGTATCTGAAGCGGTATGTCATTCTGCTTGACTCATCAGACAACACTGTCAGTCTTTGACAGAAACAAAGTTAGAACACAGGATGTATTAAGAACAAACAGGCAAACTTCACAATTAACATGAAGTCTAGTAGATTCTATCTCTATGGTAAATGCATATATAATGACTAAAAATTGAAAAAAGGTTTGATTCAGTTTTCTGAATTGAAAATTAAAATTAGAGTTAATTTTTCATGTCGAGATATTTTCCTTCATCAAGGTGCAATAAAAATGCCTGCTGAAACATAATAACACATAAAAGTTCCTCTGTTCCTTGGTTACACCTTTCTTATGCAGGGCAGATAGTTGTTGTGGTTTGTTTTGGGACAGCCAAAACCATAACATATTTTACTGTAAATGATCTTAACATTTGTTTTTATAACTTTTATTCTGCAGTTCCAGCAGCCAGTGATGTGTAGAATTGCCTAATGAATATTTTCAGACCAAAGACAAGTTTTGTATGGAAATGTTTTCTAAGTATGGGTTTTGCATAATGTAACTCTCCTCTTTCATTCAATATGGATACAGGGCCTTATATTTAATAATAACATCATAAATATCATATCAAGCCACCAGTGGGGTTGTTAATTAAATTTATTGTAAAGCTGTTTTCTTATATAAATCCAGTTAGTTTCAAAACGTTCAAACCCAAGCTCTCTTATTACTTTATTGACTCACTTTATTTTTATTAATTTATTGGAATGAAAAATCTTTGAGGCATTCAATGGAAGACATGAAAACAAAACAAAACATCCTCTTGTTATTTATAGTAGTGTACTGAGCTGTTTTATAATAATAAAATCACCATAACTTTTCTCAGAAGAAAAATTAATATTTATTCACTATAGCTTTTATGAGAGAACTTTCCTCTGAAAAGACCTTTTGAAAATTTCACATATAACTTTGGTATCAAATTTCTCTGATTTCGGACTTTTTCCTCTATGTAATGTCTTCCAGACCATATCAATTCTGTGTGCCATTTGTTACTTCCAAATTTCAAATTTAAAAATGTGTGTCCTAAATATATAAAAGTAATGGAAGAATTTTCTAGTAAATGCTTGTATATTTCTCAAGATCATTCAAAGTCTATTTATGAAATGGATCAACTTCATATTTTGATGCTGTTCCCTTTACATATAAAGGCACTTGGATTAATTCAAAATACTATGAGTATATGTGAATCCTAATACGTAAAATTGTCCTGCTGAACAAAAACAATTCTGAAAGAAAATTGGAAATTTTCATTGGATATTCTAAGACTCTCATCTAACTGCACATATAATCTATTTATACACATTTTCACTTTGTAAAAAAGAGTCTCTTTATTTCACCTCATTTTTATTCCATATTAAATATAAATACTGACCAATTTAATGATATTTGGGGATTGTGTGCATCAACAACTCACAGCCCAGAGGGCCAAATGTGGCTTTGGCTGCGCCAAAAGCAGTGTGGCCAGCAGGTTGAGGGAGGTGATTCTCCTTCTTTGCTCTCAAGAGACCCCATCCAGAGCACTTCTTTTAACACTGGGGTCCTCAGCATAAGAGAGAGGTGGACCTGTTAGAATGAGTCCAGAACAGGATCACTAAGTTAATCAGAGAGCTGGAGCAACTCTCCTGTGAAGATGGGTTGAGACAGTTGCAGCTGTTTAGCCTGGAAAAGGTTCTGGGCAGACCTTACAGCAGCCTTCCAGGACCAGTACCAGAAGAGAGCCTACAAGAAAGCTGGAAAGGAACATTTTACAAAAGAATTTACAGGACAAGGGCAAATGTTTCAAACTGAAAGAGAGCAGGTTCAGATTATATATTAGGAAGAAGTTCTTTATGGTGACAGTGGTGAGGTACTGGAACAGATTGTCCAAAGACACAGGGGAAGCCCCATCCCCAGAAGCATTCCAGGGTGGTGGGGAGCTCTGAGAAACCTGGTCTAGTGGAAACTGTCCCTGCCTATTGTAAAAGGGAGGGAACTAGATGATCTTTAAGGTCTCAGACCTTAAGCCCAAACCATTCTATGATTCTATGATTCTGTGATGCTAGGTAAACATTTTGGTCATCTCCCAAAGAAACACACAAGGCAATTCTCCCTTTTAGAGAAATCAATTCTCCGATTTCTCCCCTTCAGCTGATTTTGCTTGGCTTTGATCATGAACGGATTTTCTAGCAGGGAAGGAGCACAAGTGTCCAGTGAAGTTTACACATCACTTTGGGTGTATCTAACCTCCATTCCATCATCTGAAGTATAGAGGTAACAGTTTCTACAAAGATTTGTATATAATATGTGCTTCATTAATGGTTTAAAGTTACTTTGAGTTCCATAGTTGGTAAACAATAAAATGAAAGTATAAATTTGTCACAGTAATTTTTGGAATAATAATCCCTCAAATACCATGAAAGCTCTCAACTGATGTTTTAAATAAAAAATAAATACATAGGTAGATGTATTTTTCCTCAGTTTGAATTTCCTCCTACATGTTCTTTCCTTTTAAAAGCACACTAGTTTGTTTTTTTAAATTCTATTGTGTGGAGGACATGATATGCTCTGCTTCTATCTATAGGAGTGCTAAATTTTTTGAGGGTAATTGTATTATAGTGCATTTTTTTAACATATATTTCAGAGTTCATACTTGGTAAAAGAGGCAATAAAAATCAAAATAGCGTTTTCATCATTCACCTATTATCTTATCTAATTAGGTTTTTTCTTTCTCATGTTTACATTTAAGGAGAAGACACACATTTGAGAGACAGTATTTTTTGGCTAAACTAAATCTCTTTGCAAAGTTTGTCTTGGAATTATCAACAAACTTCTAATGAACTTTAAAAATGGCTTATTATTCATAATACCAACAGAAATTATATATATGATGAGTTTCAAACACTGCATATACATAAACAAATTTTGAAGCCTTCAGGAAATTCTTCTGACATATGCCAATGTCAAGTAAACCAGTAAAGAGCAACAGAACAAGTAAAGCAGATAAATTTCCACAGCTGGCAGCATATGGACACCTAAATATTGTTACATGACCTGAAAATTAGGCACCTGGAGGAGTGAGGCTATTTTTGTAAAAACAGAACAAAACAAAACAACAAAGCAAACAAACACAAAGCTGCTAACAAAAGGAAATAAAAAAACACAACAAAAAACTCAAAACCAAAATAAAATAACCTTGCAGCATAACTACTAAATGTCACAACACAAAGTCAAGACAAATCCTCCCCTGGATACACCATGGGAGCACTGATCCAATAAACATTTTTTTCTTCTCTGAGAAATGTGTGACTGTGATTTCTAAGGGTGTTTGTATTATTCTGATGGCTGTTCACGAGGACACCAGTGTTGTTTTCATTGTACTGTGCACCAGGAAGAGGTTCTTGGTATACTGGTGTGAGCAGAGTTCTTGCCCTGGAGTCACAGTGCATGTATCCAGTGCTGTAAGCACTCCCACATTCCTGAGTTCTCAATTTATACACAGCCCAAGGGCAAAAAAAGGTCCTAATTGAAAATGCTTTTGCTTTTTCATGCATAATTGCAACACAAAAAGTTCCTAGCTACTAATCAAAACTGTAGTTTGTTAGGGGGCTTAGGTTTGGCCAAATGCAGACAAATGTCCATTAAGTCTGTATAAGCCATGTAATTCTAGAGGTTTTTTGCCTAACGTCAATTCCTTCTCCAAAGAGTAGTCTATTCAACTCCACCAAACCCAAACCAAAACAGAAAAGCAGCAGCAAGAAAAAAAAAGCCCCCAAAAAACCACAAACAACAAAAACAAAATAAAACAAACAAAAAACCAAACCAATCAAACAAGCACTAAAAAAAATAAAAAAAAAACAACAAAAAACCAAACAAACCATCACCCCAAAAAAACCAAAACAAAAAAAACCAACCCCAAAAACAGAAGAAATTTTAAAATGGAGATACACTTTTTCAATCTTTCCTCTGAAGAATATTGGTTCAAATTACTGTCATCAGCACTACTTTATGATTATTACTAATTCATGCTGAGACAGTCTCCTGGCATAGAATATTTCAGTACAAATGGTTCAGTTTTAGAAAAAACCTATCCCACTGAAAACAGGATCTTTCTCAAGTAATGAGTGAGAAATGAGAATAGGCAGTGCTAGCTGCCCTATCAATAATATAATCAAGAGTATTGCAACTAAAGGAGTCTAGAAAAGCAGATTTGCTTTACTGAGGTAAATTATATAAACTCACAATTCTGTTGCAGTGGTGCACTGTGATGCTTCTCAGAACTTCTTGTAGTGGATTTCTCCAACCAAATGGGTTTAAGAAAGAATTTGGTTTGGAATAGCTTTAAAATAGTTACTCTTTTCAGAAAGTGTACTGTTTTTACATAAACCCAGCCCATGGAAATGGATTGTTTCTAAGAAGAGCTGCTAAAACTTTCTCTGTGTCTAATAGAAGCAATTGCTGGCTAGCTCTGAAAATAGGCATGTTTACAAGCCAATTAAAAAGATGAACACGCTTCTATGAATACATGTTAAAAAGGAAGAATACTCAGGAAAAAGCCGCTTTTTCTTCCAGATGGAATTCAGGTAACATCTCAGCTCCGTGTGGCCATCACCAGGTTCCTATTCCCCAGCACAGGGCCCCGCTGTGTGGCTGGAGTGCAGCTGTGATTGAAAACCACTGGGCAGGGGAAGGGGAGGCCAGCAGCCACTGAGATACTGGATTCCTGGCTGCCCCTGCCTCCTCATTTTTCCAGTGCAGCCACTGCAAGAGATCATGGAGTGGAGGCCAGCGGTGGCCGTGCAGCCCAGGCAGAGAGATGCCCGCAGGGCTGGAGAGCAGCTCTGTGGCCAGTGATGGCCCAGTCTCCAGTGCAGCCTGAAATATTCTTCTACTGCTCCAGATGCTGCCCAGGTGAGATATTAACCCTGTTAGTGAACACAATCTTCTTTTGAGTGAAAGAAATCAAAGGATGGAGTGAAAAACAGAGGGGACACGTAGAGAACAACATGAAGACACCAAGGTCAGTGAAGAAAGAGTCAAATTCCAGATTGTGGCAGATGAGGAGAGTCCTTAGACTGAAATTCTATTATAAAGCTCTGGAGAAGATATAGTTATAACTCCTGGAAGAACTGGGGGGAAGGAACATTCAGTTGTAGACCTGAGCAAAGGCATCAATGCTGAACAGGAGATGTTGAAGTAGCTGTAATTGTATGAGAAGCTGGAACAGAGAGAAACAGGAGTGATTATGCCCTTTGCCTCAAGGGAAGAAGCAGAGACCTTTTCCCAGAGATGAAGATAATTTTCAAGGTAGATGAAGATAAACCTTTGCTTTTGAATAGTTCATTCTTAAAATGATACCCCATGAACTGACATGGCCCATAAACATGGCTGTGGGAAAAGCTGTGGAGATGGGAAGGGACTTGAGAACTGCAGATTTCTTCGGTGGCTGATATTTGTGGAAATTGAAACCACAAGAGAATTGAGAACTGATTCTTGTGGAGAAGTCTCCATGGCTTGTCAAGAGAGGCTCCTCTCCTTAAGTGAACTGAAGGAAAGAATATTCTAGAAATGGTAAACTGACTGAAAATTTTAAGTTTTGTTTCTCTACGTTGTCAGTGGGAAAGAAAAGCAGGGTGTTGGGGGGAGGAGAAGGGTTCTGAAGGTTTTATTCTGATTCTCAAAATTCTTTTAGGCCTGTAAATAAAGCTTTATTTATTTCATTTTAAGTTGAGCCTGCTTTTCTCTTCTCCTGGTCCTATCTTACAGAAAAAAAAAGAAAAAAAAGAGAGATAGTAATTCTAGGAGGTACATGGGCTTTTGGTCAGTACTCAACCAACATTAATTGGTGCATTGGCCAGGAAATTGAAATTAGTGAACCAAAACCACTACAGGAAGATGTCAGAACCAGGAAGAACAGATCAACAAATTAGCTTTAATTTGAAGTAATTCTATGTCTGTTCAAGTTTACTGCCTGCTATTGGACACTTGACACAACTCAGACAAGGTACTCCTTTCAACCAGGCTCTTTGTAGGACCAGTTCTAATAATACCCTGATCATCATAAAGAAGTATATGATTTTTCACTGTAAAAAGTAAGATTTGAAATTTAGATATCAAGAATATGAGACAAAAACTTTCTTCCTAAGCATAAACACTTGGACAGAACTTTTTTACTACTTTAGTACACTTCCACATATTGAAATGCTATCAGAAGGCTAACGGCAGGAGGGATGAAGGTTGGCACTTGGATTCCCTGCTATGCTTTGCTACCAGGCCTCTTGTGCCAACTCTGAGCCCAACTTAGAGCAGAAAAATAATTTTTAAAAACTAGGAAAACCGTCTTGTTACAGCAGTGGAGCAGCAGTAAAGAATATAAAGAACTTAAGAGACATAACCCTGGGATTTAATAAAAGACTCTTGCACTCTTCAATGTACTATAGTGGGGAATGTGGTCAGTCTTTCAGCAACTCATGACCAGACAAGTGGAGATTATTTGCTAATTTGAATTATTCAGTGTGTCACAGGGAAACACAATTGTTAGCTTCCCTCATCTCTCCCTATGTCATACTCAGATCAGTCTCTTTTCCTCTCTTATTTTATACAACCATGTCCCAGTGGTCCTTGTCACAGCTTTTATGTAAAGCATCAACTAAGAGGCCAAGATTCCTCATGTTTTTTCCTCCAGGGGCAGCCCTACAAAATTTTGGCTGAAATCAGTAGAAAATCTCCTGCTTACTTCAACAGTATCAGGATTCTTCCTGGTTGAAACACCAAAACTTATTTCTGAGCACAAAGGAGTTGAAGAGATAGTGGCAGATGGTGGGGATGAGCCTGCCTAATCCCAGTTTAATGCATTTACCAGGAATATTGCATAATGCAAGGGTTTCAGTGTAATTTAAAGATGAATTAATATGACATACACAAAGGAATCTTACTATTGCTGTTATTTTTCATGCTAGTGGACATCTTGCTAACTATGAAAGATCTGGGCATGATTTTTGCCCGAAAATGTTAACTTATTTATGAGGAAGCACATTGCATAAAACTTCTCAGTAGTGGATGCAAAATTAGGGTTGGGCTTCTTTAGCTGTACAGCAAATTTTTTGAGTTCCTGGAGTTAGATAGCTATAAAAATGATACAGGTATAAATCTCACAGCTGAGGTCAGGCAGGACTTCTTACATGCTTGTGAGCAGTGAGGAAGGATCATCTTCCAAGATGTGCTGTCATGTTTCTCTCTGCTGTCCCTTTTAGTAGCCATCCTGGTCCTGGGCAACAGGAAAACAAATCCATGAAGTTGTGGCAGTTCAATTGATAAGAAAGAAAGGGTTCAACAGACTGTGAAAAATTTTCCCTTTTTTGTCTAGGAAGAGTCCTTCCTTCCTGAGTATGGCTGGAGAAGTCTCCTGCAGCACAAGTCACCTGTGTGATGAGTGCTGTACACCTTAGAGATGTCCAAAGGATCTTCCCGCAAAAGAGAGGACTGTCCAAAGAGTTTAGATGAGAGCAAGGTGAGCAGGCAAAGTGGGTGGGGAGATCCCACTGATGCAGAACACATGGTTTGCAGCTGACCAAGCTGGCACAGGCAGTTTCTGAGGCTGCTCGCTGCTGGAGATGGGCATGCAAGAAAGAGCAGAGCTCTGGGCTTGTGGGCTCTCAGAGCTGCTGAGACATTTTTTAGGATTTCATTCAAGTCATTCTAATCTAGTGCATTGTTGTGACCTCTATACTGCTTTTAAGAACGGATTTTGAATCTGATACAGGCCATGCCCAGTGTTTAAGTGTATTTGGTGGCGAAGGCCACTGGGGCATTTCAGAAAAACAAAGATGAGAACAGCTTGTGGGAAGAGTGAAATCCTGGGACTGGTTACATGCTCTTTCCTCAGTGTCTCAGGCATTGCTTGGTAGACCACTGCAGCTGGACTCATACGGATAAGCTTGCAACCATTTTAAGGAGGTTTTTGCAGAGGCCATGTGATCATCAAAACGGTATTTAAAACAAATAGTTCCTCGGCTGTGTCTGAAGTATTGAGCATAGAATTAGCATAACCAGGCATTCAGCCAATATGAAAATATATTAAATTTTCCATTGTGCCATTTTCCAGCTGAAGATTACCAAGATTAGGAGCAAAATTTGCACTTCTCACTGTTGTTTACTGATGCCTGTGGCTGTTGGGCAATGTGATAACACATCTGCTGAAGAAATGGAAACATTCAAGTGCTATCAACTTTGTGAGCAATGCCATATGGGTTATATTTACTCAACTGGCTTATACTTAGCTTGTCATTACTGTCAAGCATTTTGCGCAGAACATGACATAAAGGTCACACAGACTAGCTGAATTTTACAGGTAATAAGGAAAACAACCTTGCCTTAATAAACCATAGTAATTCTCTGTGTGCAATCAGATACATTTTTTTTCTAGTAACCAGTAATAATATTTTGTTAGCACCAATAAAGATACTTATTACACTCACTTCATCCAGAGGAAATGCAGAGATTTCCAGCACTTTAATGGTTCAAAGTGCATTATGAGATGGAGACTGTGCCTGTCATTGGTTACTCAGGCATTAACCCAAAGGAAGTGACATTTCATTGGTTTGCATGCTAAACTCAGCAGGCATTATTTACACTTCTTCAATGGAATAAACATAAAATTTGCTTCTGGAAAAAAAAAAAAGTCTTTGAGATGACTTGTGAATTCTGTTATTAGCTTGTGATATAGGCACTACTCATCATTCTGATGTTCAGTTTTGACAGGACTTTCTGAGTTAAGAAAAAAGAGTTAAACATGCAATTTAGCAAATGGTGGGAATTTCATTAATAAACTTGGGAAAAAAGCTGACTAGTTAATTTAAGATGTGCAATATCAGAATAAAAGGTCACAGGAAGGCTGCAAAATGTTATGTATAAATGACAGAAATAAATAACATAAAAGATTTATTATCACATTGCAGCAAAATTTATAATCAAAGTAATGCACTATTTAGTCCATATTTTTAAAAAGGATTAAAAAATAAATATATTTCTGAAAGAATAAATACAAGGAGTTATTTGGTTTATTTTTTTTTTTCTTCTTCTTCTTTTGGGGTTGGAAGGTCTTGCATTTGGTACATGCAAATATGCTTTGTAAAAAATGCAGAAAAAAATTACAGGTTAAATTAATTTAATAACCCCCACCTTAACCATAAATATTCAAAGGCAAAATCTCCTAAAAATTACACAGAAATGTATTAGAAATATATTTATTTGGTGACAGAGTGTGTTGTAATTTGGTTTTTTTCCCCTTAAGAAAGAAAGAGAAGGATTTTATACTTGAAGAGAACAATCCAAGACTTACTTAATATCTTCCAGAGACTCTGAAAGTGTTTTGGCTTTATAAAGAAACACTTGGCATGTGAATCAATTTGCCATGCAATGTATCTTGTGCCTTTTGAATGCCCTGGCATATCTCAGCTGCTCTGCATCATATAGCACTCTCTAACTCCTGTTATAGATTTCTCCCCTCTCCTTCAAGGATGGATCTGATGCCTGGGTCTGACACAACTTCCTGGGTTGCAAAAGAGTGGTAGAAAGGTGTGGGAATTTCAGCTGCTTCAGGGCTAGGATTGAGATGCAGGAGACAGTTTTTTGTGTTCAGTCTCAGATGTTTATTCTTCTTATCAGTGCTACAAGGGAGTGAGTTCTGAGCACCTCAGCTTCTAGGTAGAAATGGTGATTATAGCTTCTAACTAAAAAGTCTTTTAAGAGTAAACTTAACCAATAAATAATTGCCAGCTAAATTATTTTTACTGTTAACCAAATAACTAGACAACTGTGACCCACAGTGTGGCATTTTGCATCCAATCACACAGTATCACCTAAACCCATGAAGAAGAAGGAAGAAGAACAAGAAGCCGATGCCCTAAACATCCATATTGCTCCATATACACTATTATACCCTAAACCCTAAAGCTATGATTTTTCACCTTGTGATATTACACACTTCTACTCAAAATACACACCCATAATACTCAATCTATCAGTCAATTTTGGGAGCCTTCTCCATGGCCTCAAGTCAAAAAAGTTCTCTCAAGTTGAGGGTCTGCGCCTGTCAGCATAGGAAGCCTAAATTCCTCTCTGCCCAGGGTTCCAATCAAAAGGTAAGAGCTGTAATGAGGATAGAACCATTGAGATGAGAGTATCCATAGCCAGAGCAGACAGATGCACTCCTCTACTGAGCACTGATAGGAAGTAAACAAGGTGAAAAATGGGAAGCCCAAAATTCTGTTTGTTTACCTGAATATAGTCTTGAATATTAATAAGAGAACCCATAAGGAAAGTCAGCTGAGTCTATAAACTGTAATGTATTCTTGATGACAAGAACCAAATCTGCTGTTTTAAGATAAAAAGAGCTTGGAAAATGCAGCAGGGAAACAGAGTTTGCAGTCCTCTGGAGTGTACAAATGAAGGTCTGGTTCATGACACATAACCCATGCACATTATTCACAGTAGCTCATCTATTTATGAAAATAATGCATTATGCGATCAATCCAAAGAGGCTTTCCTAAATACCAGTCTTCATAGATTTCACTTGGGTAAAGCCAGTGTCAAATATGGGATATTTGTTCAAACCTTTACAGCAGAAAATTTAAAGGCATTGTCCCTGATTTACATGTAATAGCAGAAACAGTCAGAATTTGACAGAAATTTCTAAAACTAACTGTAACATGTAGCCCATATACATAATTAACATGAAGGATGAGTTTACAAGGTTTTGGAATCATTCTGCAATCTTATTAAATCAGTATGACTGGGACATGTGCAGTGTAGTCATCCTGTGTCTTGAGATACCAGCTGATTTATGCAGACCCTGCAGAGCCCTCAGTGGACAGTCTTGAGAGGACTGTCTGCCAGGTGTGAGCAATAACTTGACGTTTTGTGACTTGGGGCTCACCTAAACTGAAAATTTATGAGAAAGATATCAAAGGTAAGAAAGAAAAAAATTGAAAATTATTAATATAGCAGCTTTTAGATAGCTAAACAGATGCAATTATTTCTATATAAGACCATAAATACAGATTAGAAGACATATTGTAAGACATATAATTGTCATTCAGAATAGAAAAGCTGTTTTATAATTAGAAATTTTATGTCAGATATGGTAGTCAGGATTTCTAACACAATAAAACTTCTTTAAAAACTGCTTGCATAAGTAAAAAAAAAAAATCACATCCAAATAAAGCCCTCATAAATAGGTTAAGAGCTCTAATAAGCCCAGATCTGTTAGAAATCACATTGCATTTTATTTATTCTATTTAAAATTCCAAGTGCTTTCATATTCCATTAACTGCAAACATTAATAATTTGCCTGAATACTCTAGTCAGTAGACAAATTTTCTTAAGGTGGAAAAGACATGTTTAGGTTTTTTGCTAGTGATATTCTCATTAATTGACAATAGTGGTCTTTTGACCTAATTTTATGGAGTAATTTTCTCTATTTTTATGTTCTCTTATCTGGGAAATCCTTTGTGTAGTTGCCTTCTATGGGTTCCATGAGTTTTGTATTTGATGATAAGAAAAACATGCTTTGCCAAATTATTTGATATGGATGTTAAGATTTCTGTTGCTGAAGGATTTTTATTTTGTTGTAATCTAATTTAGAGATTACTCAAGTTAGTAATCTAACTTGAGAATACCTTTTGCATTTGCCCACCATCTGTAAGGTAAGTAAGGCTAAGAGATCTAAATAACTTACTGAGATTAAAATACACAGGATCATCCTGGACAGAACAGCACTTCATCGACTGGTCCTATCTCCATTTCTTGTGTATTCAGCTATTTATGGATCTCCGTGGCACCTCTTCATGTTCTTTGTCTCCAGTTGTTTCAATAGAAGTGTCCTTTCCTGTGTCCTGACTTCATTTTAGCTTCAAGTGGTGCTCCACTTTCAGCATGCATTTGTGACTTTATTACCAACAGGATCCAAACCTCTACTGCAGTTTCTTTTTTGTTCAAACGTAGTTTCTCCTTAAAGGATAGCTGCCTTCACTTCACATTCATTTTCAGTTGCATAGATAAATTATGGATTAGTAATCTAATTAAATAAACAGGCAAAAATTCCCCAAAAATGTTTGTAATTTTGGTATATATTTAACATTTATTTTTTTATCTACAGTTGTGGAAACCTAACAATTATAGGAAATTTGTATCCTTACCCCTTGTTCCCTTTTTTAATTTCTTCCTCCACTGAAAGAAGCCAATCAGTTCTATAGGTTTTCTGGTGCACTTTGGTAGAGTGCTAGTGGAAGCCAAATAGAGATAGAATGGTATAAACAGAGAGGAATGATTGGAGCTTTCAGAGCATGAACCCCTCTTTGGAAATTCTAACAGGACATAGGGATGGAAAAGATTTTTTTCACTGAAGAAAATTGTGTAGCTAAATAGAGCAGCTAAAGTGAAGAAGCTGTTATCACCAGTTCCATTCTCAGAAAACTTGGAAGAGCTGCTGTTTAACTGTTTCTGAGACCACAACATTGAAAATGTGTGACAAACCACGTTAAATAGCCATTACCACCCACTCAGCATTGTATATCAGACTAGTAAAAAATATTACATTTATGTAATCATTGTGTCCCTCACTCAGAAATCTCTCTGTATCTACAGTTTAAGAGAGAGACCTTAACATCAGCCCCAGAAGTTTCTGCATTTCAGAGCACTAGCAGAGAAGCACAGCTGAGTACCTCATCAAGGTAAGCATGAGCATATTTCATGAAGCACAATTCAATGGGTAGCCTGGTCACACAGTATTCAGGAAACCT
>VWZN01003347.1:79948-136074 GCA_013396955.1 Regulus satrapa
CCAGCTTTTTAGCTGTCTTATTTAAATAAATATGTATTAAGTCTGAGTTTATAAAAATGTTAAATCAAGAATGTATCAAAAGCCTACAATATAACTTTTTAAACATTTTTGCGAGTGGATTTTCCAAGAAAGGGTGAGGCATGAAGAAACTTTTCTAAGTCTATAACAAGTTAGAGAGCACAATTTCCTCATGAAAAGGGCTTTAAACTTTGAACTCAATATTGTCTTAAAAATTTTCTTTTAATTTTTCTTTAACAAAAATCTTAACACTTCTCCTTAAGTATCAGGTGTTTCTTCATTAAAAAAAAAAAAAAAAAAAAAAAAAAAAAAAAAAAAAAAAGAAAAAAAAAGACAAAGGATGAAATAANNCAAAGAAGATCAGAAGAGCAAATGGTTGAATTACTAGATTCTTTGCTGTCCAAAAATTTGTCTAGCTCCTTTCTGAAACTGAAAATATTTCCTCTTTCCATGAACTCTTGCAGCAACATGCTTCAGATGCTCATGACCTGCTCCGTAAAATCATATTTTTGTTTCAGAATGACTTCCTAGTATTAAAAATTTTCTCCAAGTTACAGAACTGAAAGAAGTAACAACAGTTCCACTGCCAAACAGGACCTTCATGGGTCTGTAAATCTCTTATCATGTACCTCTTCAGGGTTTTCCTCTATAAACTAAAAAAACTCAGGGTCTCTCCTCATAAGGGACACTCATGCTCTCTTTCCTTCATCTCTCTAATTGTGCTTCCCTGCAGCATCCCTAGCTCTTAAATATGTTTCCTGAGATGCATAGAATAGAACTGAATATGACATCAAAGAGAATGTTGCAAGAAAATTGGTAGAAGGAAAAATGAATTCTCCATCTGGTTTTCAGTACCCTACCTGAAGATGGGCAGCCTTGTCACTGATTTTTTCAGATTCTGATGCATGTTGACTTGTTAATTCCCAAAAACTGTTGGTGGCTTGAAGACCTGAGCTGCATTTATTAGCTCTAAGTTAAACATTACAGGATGTTTTGTATTATTTTTTCTTAGATGTGTTGATTTCATTCTTCCATACTGAAGTTCTTGTCTCATCTTTTGCCCACTCAGTTTTTTTGAGGTTTTTCTGAATTTCTTCTGCAACAGAGCAGCAGTCAGCTACCAAATATAGTTAAGAATATTCTGAAGGAGAAGAATTTTTATTAGTGCTTTTCCTCTTACAGGTAATTGTGGAAGAAGAGATACAATCCAGTTCCTCATGAACATTCAACTCTAGTTTGTCCGAGATCTTTATAGACAAGCTAATAATGACTAAGGAAGAAAAAAAATAAAAAATGGGCTAAAACATTAGGACTTTACAAAGTTGGTAAAAGAAGCTTTCTCAGACTATGTTCAATACAGTAGCTCAGTGCTGTGAAAAGTCACAAAGTTTCTCAATTGGCATGGATTCAATTTTTTAAGGAATTGTAAAATAAGTTCCCACTACTATGCAGTTTTTTAGTGGAAAAAGAGTGACAAAAAAGCTAATCCATACAAACTTATTTTCTCATTCATTTACTCATAAAAAGAAGAGAAGAGACAGAAAGGGAAAAGAAATTTCCAGTCAGAAATTTTTCCTGGAATAAACTAATTTTCTTTTTCATCATCTCTCTCCCTTCAAAGCCTTTACTGACTTTTGTCTCTGATATAATTCACTATAAGTCTTGTTTCCATAGAGGAGCCTAGTATTACTCTGAAATTTCCAGGTACTCAGTTTGAAAGAGGGTTTACTATTAGTTTATCACAAGTACTTATCATCATATCTAAATGTAATTTTTTTCTTGTTTTGTTATATTTAGCATATCAGATTTTCTGCTAGCTGAAATGCTCTTGATCTCTGTAAATAAACTGTTGGTTTTATTTACGCACCACAGGTGAAAATGTCTTCAAAGTGTGTTAAACTGACCGTGACTTGAAAATACCAGCTCCTGATGGTCTGAAACTGATCCCTGCAGAGACTAAAATCCATTTGGCTGAGTCATTTTTGCAGAAATGGCTGACTCCTATAAAGTGCTTTGCTTTTGCCTAACATTGATAAGACATACTTTAATTCAAAGGACTCCTGCTACCTAGATAGGAAACTATTATCTCTGTTTTTCAGATGGAGAAACTGGAAAAGTGAAGAGGCTTCCTAAGGCCACAGGGTAAAGTAAGGATAGAGATGGTGCTTCAACTTGCCAATGTCTGACTTCTTGTCTAGAGTTATAAATGTCAAATATCCTTCATAGTTAACACACAGTTAATAGCTATAATAAGATGTAGATACATTTCGCTCCCAGAGAAATGACAAAATAAATACAAAATTTTAACAATACTCAATTACTCTTCAACATTTTGAGCAGATATTCAAAGTGTGGGAGAAGAACCAGAAGGGTAATTTTCATCTTCCTGACAGCATATAGTAAAGCAAGCTTTTTTTTTTTTTTTTTTTTTCACTGACTGCAGGTTTAGCTTCATTACAGAGTCCAGCTTTGAAGGAAATTTTCTTCCAAACTTCTTCTCACTCATATTTGAATATTTTAATTATTGTGGCTCTCAAGTGTGAAGTTACATGTTACTAGGAAGCATGGAGAATAAAGTTTCATATTTATATCTAGACTAGATACTGTGCAGCTTCTTCAAAGGGTGGTTGATTATAGATATAAAAATGACCCAGATCATGAAGCAAAGTGGTGATGAAAAGACTGTATGTGTCTTGCACATCCCAAAGGTACTAGGTGTCACCAAAGATTCAGACTTCCATCTCAGTGTCAAAGTGTGATATTAAGAATTATTTCCCTCATAATAATTATGTTTAAAATTAATTATATTTTCAGGAAACACATGAAAGAGCAGAATTTAACTGAATTACCCAGAACCTACTCTGTGTAGAACATGAGGAACTGCAAGAGCCTTTTAGCCAATGCTGTTTTCACAGAAGCAAGGCTTACTGTCACACTGGAGCCAACCCAAATCCCCCTCAGTCATCCTTAGTTGATTAGTAATTTTTAGAACAATTATCAATTATTATAGTATATTATAAAATGACTATTATAATACTGTAACCTGAACACTATTGTTTGTTTAGATCCAATTAGTCCCAACATTCTGAGAACGAAACAAAGGAAACAAACATGACCCATAAGAAAAGAGTATTTCCAAAATAAGTGCAAAGTGGCAACATTTGTTACCACTGGAAGGAGACAGAAATTCTAAGACTGTAATTTTAAAAGAATGTTAAAGCCAGCTATAAGAACAGAGGAAAAAATTTGGAAAAGTAAGAGAAATTAATTTTTTCCTTATGAGCTTCTGATCAATGCAAAATGGATTCCTGGTTGTAACACTTTTTGTGAAAGTGGGACTCGTATTTTGGTGTATGTGGGAAAAATACACAGTGGAAAAACTTGTCATTCATAGATGCAGGCTATTGAAAGACTATATTGAAAGAGGCAAAAAAAATTCCAAGCAAGAATGCTCATGCTTTGGCAGGAATATTGTAAATATTGAGTGCTGCATATAATTTAACAAGTATTGAAACAGAGAATGGGTGGTTCTTTTTCCTTTCTATTGGCCACCCTGAGGAGGGTTTGTCATTTGAAGAATGTTGAACTGACTTCAAAGAAGGGAATGCTCATCTTTTAATTAGGGAGTCTAAAAACCCACTTCTTTAATTCTACAAAACAGCCTTTTGTAACTGGTAGAAAATTTGCCAACGTTGCTCTTTGTAGAGTAATACACAAGCTCTCTGCATGCACACCACTTCACAAATGCAGGCTGACACATCTCTGGAGCTACAGATTAATGCTTTCCTCTCAAATAATTTCCTGAAGTCAT
Source organism: Regulus satrapa (assembly GCA_013396955.1). NCBI lineage: Eukaryota > Metazoa > Chordata > Aves > Passeriformes > Regulidae > Regulus > Regulus satrapa. The sequence continues at coordinate 83,778 of VWZN01003347.1, forward strand.
TATGGTCAAAGTCCACCCACTGAACCACACCAACACTTTCCAGAGAGGCAAGTCAGAGACAGAAGAATCTACTCTTCTAGTGGCCCCATTGCAGTTGCATTGAGCCCTGATTCTGGGCGGGCAGCACAAGCTCTGAGGTGTGCTCTGTGCCCTCCTTTGCTGGGTGGTTGCAGAGGTGCATGGAAGCTGACACACTGGGCCACTCCTCAACACCCAGAAATGCTGTGCAAGAGTTTGGAAGAATCCAAAATCAAGGCCAGTAATGAAAGAGCAGATACAGTGCAAGTGTGCAGGAGATAACAATTCAAATGGAACAATTCAGATTCCAAAAATGGCACCACAGGAAATTGTCTCTCTTGCTGAGTTGTAGCCATATTTTTATGAATTTTTCATTAGAGACTTCTTTGTGACCATGAGTGAGACTTAATCTTGCCTAGTCTCTGGTAGTTAATGAGATACTAATTTATCGCACCAGAGTCTATTAAATAAGAAAAATAGAGTGATGAAAGTCTAAACTTAAGGGACCTACATAGGAAACCCCAGGCACCTACAGTCTGGGGTTTACACACTTATGGCCTTTGACGACATTGACAACAGCTTTCTCCTGGTTTTCGACACATGGCATGTTACTCCTGAATATAACATACAATCATTCACTGTCTTACTGTTCATGCCCTATTCATGTACTAAGTATTTTGCCCATTATTGACTAAACACATATATTTTGTCTTTTTACAAGCCACAGCATATGCATACATTCCCATCCTGTATTTAGAGACACTTCTTCTTCCTGACAAAAATTACTATTGTGTTCTTGCAGCACTATTCTCAATAGATGGAAATAGCAATTCAGCCACCCTAAATAGATGTGGTTGAAAATGCAATTTAGTATGAGCAGAACTGCTTTTGTTTTTAGCAGATGCTGTTACATGGAGCACATGGTGTTCTCCATAGGGTATTCCACAGAGTTTTTGCAGGGTATTATAAAACAAACTGACAGTGATTAATGCTAATAAAAAGAGCTGCAAAATTACCTACATGCAATCACTGAATATCTCTTTGTTTAATCTGACGTGCTGTTGGCACAACATTCCTGTTCAGGTTGCTGACACTGGAAAGTTTATGCACACCATGAGCATTTAGTTAATGCTATCTAGGTCAGTTCAAAGCAATATATGATCTTTGATTAAGATTAAATTTTGAAAGACATAATTCATATCAAGGCAAATTAGAATCTTTTCAGTACATAGTACATAACATGTTCTAGTAATATTATCATTTAATCTACTTCATCAGAGGCATGAAACTCAGAATTAATTACTCTACTTAACAGGGTAAAGAACCTTAAGATTGGAGAATACAGCAAAAATCAGAGTGATACTTTATATCAATAACAGATGTCAGGCTGTTTGATGTGTATCTTTTGGGGTATTGCTACTTAAATTCCAAATTACTTGGTATTCCCATAGATGGATAATTACTCTTCTCTATCACTGAATTTGCTTCTTAAGAAAATCAGTCAAAAACAATAAAAAACCAACCAAACAAAACCCTGCATAATAATGTTAGTGGGGAAAAAAAAAATCTACATGATAAAGGATTAATTTATTTATGTATTGTCTCATTTAACTGGTATGAAAAACTGTTGAATTATTGTGTTAACTCTACTACAACTTCACCAATTCTAAAATTTTATATTATGGAAGTAAATGGTCCTGTCACCTAAAACATCAGTTTTAGGTGACATACTCATATGTTGTGTAAACTAGAAATGTATTTTGCATCCTTTGCCACTGCAATTACTTTGATGCACAATAGCCTATACAGAATCTCATAACCTCCAAGAATTAATTGCTTTAATAATTTTTATAAAAAACAAAAAAAAATATATATAGTATTTATAATACCAACTATAGTAACAGTTACTGTTTGACTAGAGTTACTTTTTTTATAAGTGGTGTTACTGCATTCCTGGTTTGGTTTTATAATAATTTCTTAAAATCTTTCTATGTTTGCTTCCTGTGTTGTTCTTTATTTTCAAGATGACACTGAAATTTTTTTATGTAAACTGTAAGAGACCTTCATAAATATTTTCTGCCGACATAATGCCAACACAGAATCTCACTGGGAATTCATCAAATATCTTCAAATGACCTGGAACATTACAAATGGTAGGATGATTTGCTTTTGGCCATGCAGCTGAATTGTTTGGGGTTTATTTGTTATTTAAAAATAGTAAAATACCTCTAGTAGATGTGGGCTAATATTTCTATGACTATGCTCTAAGCTGTGCTATACAGATAAGCCCTAGGAAAGACTGAAAAATAAATAAACCCCAAATAGATTTTGCTCTACATACTGCATTGTCACTCTCTGAATGTCAACACAATTGCTACTACCTTATCAGCAATTAACTTATACACTGTTCATCTTTGTTACCTGCCTTCATACTTATTTTCCATTTACTAGAAATTCATTAGTCTCATTTTAGTGGTAAAGGAATCATTAATTGGTAAGTTCAGCTAAGTAAATCTTCCTTTCTTAAAATAAAACTTGAAAGTGCCTCAGAACAATTTACTGTTATAATAGCTCCACAGAATAAACATCATCAAGCATCTTCATGATCATCAGACTTTGACTAGACAGCAATCCTTAATCCTCTCTAGACATTCAGAGGATGTCTGATGAATGAAAGGATTTTCTGTAGTTCATTTCATGTGAGTACATAACGTGTGAATTTTGTAGCATACTAAGAATATGTATTATTCACTATTATTACACATTATTAAGGATTTGTCTTATTCTTCAATCATAATGATCCAGCCCTGGGCAATTATATGCTGAGCTAGAGCTTTCTCATGACTTGAGCATGTCCTGTGATTACGATTTTTTATGTAAACAATGACTATTCATCCTGGTTTAATGCTATAAGAACTATATTCATTAGAAAGAGAAGGCTGTACGAAATCAGAAATTGGATGGAAAACATCATTTTTTTTAACCTTAGGTTTTCAGGCCCAGAATCAAGCATCTATCAAAGCATTTGGAGTAGGCCAGGAGACATTTCCTGCTTGAAGCACTGCACAGTTGATGACAAGAAACCTGCATTCCTTCCTACAAAAAGGAAGGCAGAAACTACCAAGATCACATTTATCTTGCCACAGGGCCTTTTTCCCACTTATGCAGAAACAGCCGGCTTGGCAAAAAAAAAAAAAAAAAAAAAAAAAAAAAAAAAAAAAAAAAAAAAAAAAAAAAAAAAAAAAAAAAAAAAAAAAAAAAAACTAGTATTTTTTGCTTTTTAGCTGGATCTTATCTGAAGAAATGGAATAGTAGAGTCCAGTATAGAGAAAATGCAGAGCAGAGTAAGTCAAGCTGGGGAAGGCAACTTTAACTAAAGCCCTTGAGATCAGCAATGCCAGGTTTCTAATATATTTATTAAATGGAGTTACCTCCACACCAATAACTTTCATTATATTCTTGTATCCAGGTAAACCACTCAGTATAAAAATTAGATAAGGAAGATTCTCAAAAAGATCAAACAAAAAATATTAGCATATTCCATGTCATTCTAGTCGTATGTTATGTACTATTTTCTAGGAAAGACTAAGCTGTGATGTGGAAGTTCACTTTCTCTCCTTTATTACTTTTCAGACTATTTACTCTCAACAGCCAGTGCCAAAAGTATAATTAGTCTTACTTGAAAGGTGGCAGCTACAATGGCAGCTGTCCACATTTTTAATCAAAATGCTTTTTAGGGGAAAATAAAAGATTGATAAAATAGTTCAAAAGGGTTTTAGAAAAATAATGGAGTTCTTCTATATTATACACCACCAGTAAACTCAAATAATAGAAAATATGCATTTAGGACTTTGAAGAACTGCTTATACTGTTAAGTATATGAACATCAAATGCCATTATCTTGCAGTCATTGAATTTAGGATTTCTATTATGTCAGGGTTTCTAAGATATACTTCAATGGAGATTTCAGATCAATAGGCAATTTAGTTCTTTTAATATATTTCCCTTTGTATTTAACATATGGTTCTAATGTTAGAATTTTCATTCAATCCATTCTATTTTGTTACCAAAATATTTTTTTTAAACCTTCAAATTATAAGACGTGTGTAGCATAAAAAATGGATTTCTTTGCAGTATTTTGATACTGATTCATCAAATACCAGTTCAAATTAGAAAAAAAAAAAAATCCCAACAACAACAACAAAAAAAACCCAACAACACAAGCAAACAACTCAACCTGTAGACTTTCATTATTAGAACTCCAAATTGCACACTCATATCACTTACTTCTAAGAGACTTTGTTTAGCCTTCCTTCTCTGTCCCAAAATTGTGACTAGAATATAATTGGATACATATTAAACATGCTTGCTGGAGAAAGAGTGCTTAAATAGCCAAATTAAAACCATGAGTTAACTGAAATGTTCATAGAGTGATTCAGAACTTATGTGAAAAAATGGATACAGTCTACATATTGGGCTGGAGTAAAAAATAGTCCTAAATAGTTTGAAGGGGTAAAAATGTGAAACGTTTGCTCATTTCACATTCAGTGCAAATGACAGAGTTTGGCAGTGTGATAAAGCAGATTTTGGGACTTCTTCTGCCATATCAAATATGTTGCAGTCCCAACAGCTGGTGTTGGTTCAAATTCACCCAAGGGCCAGTAGATCAGTTCTTATGATCAAGCTTTTTGGAATGTCAAGTAACATATGTCCACAACAATGAATCTTTATCAGATCAGGTTTCATATGTCTTCCTACTACCATATAAAACCATCAACATTTTTGATTTGTGTGCTTTAATACGCACCAGTGAAGTCACATGTCTACAACTGGTTTGGAACTTGTTGGCTCTATGGAATCTGTCCACATGGACATGGCTCATATGGAATTATTCACATGGCATTTTATAGTTGTGGAACATGAGGGTTTGATAACTTAGAAAATTAACCCACTGCAATGAAGAAGACAAAAAATGATGCTAGTTTTCCAGTATTGTTTCCTGATTCCACAGTTAGTCCTTTCAGTGTGTTACTTCTTTTTTTCTTATATTATTCCATTGCTTGCCTTGATTTGTATAAATCCTGTACTCTAGAAAGCAAAACCAGTTCAAGATCTGAATGAAGGCATTCCCTGCAGTTATATCCCATCATTCAGAACTTGAATTTTGCACAAAAAGTCATATAATCAATATTTAATTAATAACCTGTATTGTTTAAACAAGATTTATTTTTATTAAAAAAAAAAAAAACAACCAGCAAAGCAGTAGAATGAAGTGGAAGTTCCTGCACCTCTTGTTCTTCTAATTATATATGCCCAACTAAGTATTATTACAGACTTTTCGCTTGTCCTTGAACCTATAGGATAGACAAAAACCAGAACCATTCTAATCTATTTTTTCACTTCAACCATATATTTGAACTGATGGAGAGAGAAAGAAATGTATTTCAGATTGTAAACTCAGTAATTGTGGAAATTAGTTAACAGATACCTTGAAACATTGGAGATCCAGTGGCATGACATCCACAGACTAATGTGGCTGCTCTCCTAATCTACATTCCTCTCTCTCTTGGTCAATCTACTGCAGGGAATATTTTAGCATACACCTTTAATAATTATAGAAATATCCACCTCTGAATCTTTAAACAGCAGATCTTCACAAGGCAAATTGCACAATGTGCCATAGCTGCCCTTCATTTACTGGTGTCATTTCTGTCTGTGGCCAATACATCAACTGTGCTACTAAAAATTGATATGCACTCAATTAGCACTGAAGTACCATGGTAACCACTATGCTCTGTCTGTTGTTTCAGAGCACAGAGTCTAACACAGCCCTGTTAGAGTCAGGTCACAGAGTCTAACAGCCCTACAAATACTATTTTTCTCTTGTACCCCATTATATTTTTCCCTTTCCAAATTAATTAATTAATTTTATATGTATTTTTTCTTCTGGAGACAATGCTTTCCCTGCTTGAGTATAAGATTATATAGTCAGCAATAATATTATTGGTTTACTGTGTGCTATGTTTGTGCTAAGTCTACTTCAGAGCCACTTTAATAATTTTAATCGTCCCCTTCAGTATAGACATTTGTTCCTTTAAAAACCTTAAAAGAAAGAAAAGAAAATCTCAGTTTTTCAGCTGTAGGCTATCTTATATCAGCAATCTAATATGCTGGTAGTCTGTTTTAATGAGAAATTTCAGGAGAAAAAGAGGAGTTAAAGTTTCCCAACCCAGAACAAGTTGTACTCATACCTATATAAAGGGTGAAAAGTTGACAAGAAAAAATGTAAATAATCCCCCAAACTAAGATTTAAATTAACTCTTGATCTTCTTTACCATTTCACACTGTAAGTCTTTTTCCATTAGCTCTTCCATTATTTTCCTTTTCTGGGGAAAAAGTGTTTTTGTCATTTAGACAGGCTTAATGAAAGAAATCCACAGACAAGGCTACAGAGACAGAAAAGAGGTGACAAATTTGATTGCCTAAGTGGAACAAAAGTAAACAACCTTTGTTTCCCAAATTCTTGGTTTTTTTCTACTTATCTCTTTTTTTTCAGGCTTTGTATACAACAAATACTGCTCTGAATTCTGGCTAAATCATAGTAGAATGGCAGAGGTAAGAAATCATGGGGACAGCCAGAGTTGAAGGATGCCTCTAAATAACAGGATAATTACAGCTGATGCAGAGCAGAAAGAGAAATGTATTATGAAGCATAAAGCCAGGAAATGCAGAAGAAGAACATACAGAGAAAGACCATAATTTTTTTTACCTGCTGAGATGAAAACAATATGCCAGTGGAAAATCAGTCTTGTATTAGAAATTGACCCTTGATCTCCTGTGGCCACATGCTTTACTCTGCTCTTTCCAATCAGAACTTGCCATCATCCCAATGATACAGATGAACAAAAATTCTCTAAATGCTGCCTGCACAAAGAATCACTAAATTATTTATTTTGGAAATGATCTCTGAGATCGAGTTAAATATTTGGCCAAACACCATCTTGTCAGCTAGACCATGTGAACAAGCACCAGGTCCACCTTACCTTAAACATCTCTAGGGATGGTGTCTAGACAACCTCCCTGGTCAGCCATTCCAATGTCTAATCACCCGTTCTGTGAAGAATTTCTTTGTAAAGTCTAACCTGAAGCTTTCCTAGATCAGTTAAAAGACTGTATCCTCTTGTCCTGTCACGTGTTGCCTGGGATGAGTCCAATCCCCAGCTGATTACAGCCTCCTTTCAGGGAATTGTAGAGAGTGATAGCATTTCCCTCCCCCAGGCATCCTCTTCTCCAGGCTAAACATCCCCCAGCTCCCTCAGCTGCTTCTCATACACCTTGTTTCCAGACCCTTCCACAGCTCTGCTGCCTTTTTCGGGACACACCCCAGCACCTCAATGTCCTTCCTGAATTGAGGGGCTAAGAGCTGGGTACTTGAGATGAAGTCTCACCAGTGCCAAGTACAGTGGAAGAACCACATTCCTGGTCCTGCTGGCCATACTACTGCTGATACAGACCAGGATGCCACTGGCCTTCTGGGTCACCTGGGCACACACTGACTCATGTTCAGCCCCTGTCAAGCAGCACCCCCTGGTCCTTTTCCATTGGTCCACTTTCCAACCACTCTGCCCAAGACTGTAGCACTGCCTGGGACTGTTGTGGCTGAAGTTCAGGACCCAGCACTTGGTTTTACTGAACCTCATATCACTGATCTCTGCTTATGAATCCAGGCTGTCCATTTCCCTCAGCAGAGCCCTCCTACCCTCCTGCAGGTTCACATTCCCACCAAACTTGGTGTCACCTGCAAATTTGCTAATGGTAGACTCAGTCCTCTCATCCAGATTATCAAGATATCAAACAGGACTGGGCCCACACTGATCCTTGGGGAACCACTAGTGACTGGATGCCAACACAGAGAGGAAAAATACAATGTCTGCAGAGAACAGGGAGATGCTCTTTCACATTTGCTTGAAAATAGATTCTATCCCATTTATTTATCTATGTGGGAGCCCAAAAATATATATAAAAATATCTAGGGGGCTTTATTAACTCAAGCTTAGGTGGTCTCGTTCTCCATTAACAGGCGATTTATATTCCTCAAACTCTCAATTCCTCAAACAGTAAGATTCAGTGTGGAATTAGAGAAAATGTACATACAAAGGAGAAATCTGAAGTTATTCTCACCTATACTAGTGTTTCCTTTGGCCCATTGTACAGAGCTTGAGCCTATTTGCAGTTGTAGCTTGGCAGGACTTGGGACTGAAATTGTGAAGAGTGGAACCTAAACTGAGCACAGTGTGGAAGAAGAGAACATAAATTACACATTAAGTTAAAGGACCCATGAAGAACAGGGGAGCAAGAGATGAAAAATAGGTGAGATACTGCATCCTGCATCTCTTCTGTCAGAGACAGAGAGACATTCTTCTTCAAGATTGTGTTTGGACTACTATACCATCAGAAAATTTTCTTTCTACTGAAAATAAAACCAAACAAGAAACTTTTAATTAGGACCTTCAGACTACATCAATTTAAATAATATTTTGGAAAATACTTAAGGCAAACAAAACAACTCAGGTGAAAAGTTTCCTATTTAATCATGGGCATTTGAACAAAAAATAGCTTGTAATTACCTTGTTAGATGCTAAATCAGCTTAGCAACAAATGATGAATTATTAACTATTCATACCCAGGCTTTTACTATGTTAGACAGAGGGACACAAGGACAGTGCCAATATCAAACATTACAAATGCAGCAAAATAACACTTCAAGGTTTTTTTTTGGTTTTGGGGGGTTTTTTGGGGGGTTTTTTGGCTTTTTTTTTTTCTGAGGTGCTTCTCTTTAACACACATACACATAATTTCCGTACCCAGTGCAGGTTGCTGAGAGAATTGTCCTCTGCTGAGTTAACAGCATTCTTCTGAAGGCAAGAAGTACTTTTTCCTCTGCATACAACTTAAATCGGTGTCTAACAGAGCTGTTCTGCCTCATTTTCACCAGTGTAAATTTTCAGAAATAAGTCACCAGCAAACATTTAATCACATAAATATTAATTCAGCACAGGTGGACCCACAATTTTCCTTATAAGTCAGGGGGCAAATTTGTGGTTCTGTGAAGACCCTTGAAAAACCATTCATTTTCCAAGATCTCAGACACAGTATTAAGGGGTGGATGATTGTTTCCATTGAACTTCTACTTCAGTTAGTGCAAGGTTTTTCTGAAACCTCCATTTTCAATCATTAGGAATATTCTCACACTTTGTTTCAGGACCTAATGGATTTTTATGTGTGTGCTGTCTCTTGATTCTTGTCTTCCTCCTTTGGTGCTTACCCTGCCAGAGTCACTCTAAGTATTCTTTTTGTCAGGTTACACAGCACACATTATTTGTCTTTTTCATCCCCTGAACATTTCAGTAAATCCTCTCTGCAGCAGTTTCCATTCAGATTGTTCTATGTTAACATGGTAAAGTAGCACTGCAATGAGTTTTTATTATTATATTTTCCCAACAGCCTACATGACAGTAAATTTTTTTTTGCTATAGTTTAATGTGAGCAGCCATAAAGATGGTTAAAACCAGAAAATTACTGAACAGAAAAAAATTACTCCTGGAAAAAATTGTCAGAGAAATTGCCTGCAAAAGTGGGGGCTGTGATCCAGAAATGTCCTTAAAAAGTACATTTGGTATTTTTGAAATATAGATGAAGCGTCAAGAATCCAGAGACATCCTGAGGTACCATGAATAATCATAAACCAAAGAAACTCTAATGGCAATTTATTATCTAAAAAGTAAATACTGGGAAAGCCTGGGAAAATAGGATTAGTCTGGAAGAACTGTAAGCATAATTTACCACTTAATTATTGACTATTAAAAATGAAAAATTTGAATTAGCAACATGTGTTGACTGCTTGAAGTGGTGTTTTCCTACGCTGTCTTGTGTCTCTAGGCTATCAAAAAACTGAACTTTTAGTCAAAATAAAGGTTATTATCTCTGAGTTTTCTCTGTTTTTCTATGTCACACGTACTTTTATTTTTCTAAGCCAATTGAATTTCAAATGAATTTTTTGCCAGATCTTTGACTCTCACCGAGAGTGCCCAGATGACTCTGGATTCTGTGGCATAGAATACCTTTGAAGACACGCTCTGGCTGTTATTCTCATTGTGTCCACTTTGGTCCCATTTTGGTGTCAGTTTGATCTGTCCTCATACCTCTGGGATGGTTAGATCAAACTTTGGCACTGATTTGTCCCCTCTGTGGGATGGTTTCACTCTGAAAATTGGCTTGATACACTTACTATTTATATCCATATAATTAACTTATCATAAGCAAATCTCCTCTTATATTGTTATTATAAAATGCCAATATTGGCTCTTGGTAAAAGGAGAAAGAAATGCTTTGATAGAAACTCACAAATCTTCATGGTGAAGCTCCTCTTTAAACTTCAAATTCCAATTTTGCAACCTAAAACTTTGATTCAACCTGTAATTGGCAAGCTGTGTATTTCAGAGCCAGAGTGTGATAAGTCTCTCCATTCCATTCTGTTTGCTCTTGCAAATAGTAATTAAGTGCAATTATGTGGAAAAAATGTTTATTGAAAAATATGTGTTTGCAAACCTGAGTTTGAATGGACCTACATTAAATACAAAATACAGCTTCTCTAATCCCTTTATTTTCCAAACCCACCACAAAATTGCAATGCATGCTATTTTGTAAAGTGTAACAAACCCCAGGGTAGCTGTAAGAAAGAACTGTTCTGTTCTCCTCTGCAGTCACATTCATCTTTGAAGCACATTTTTAATAGGGAGGTCAAAAATGACTGCATTGATTGCACGGAGAAATTGCCTTGCAGGTTGAAGGGATAAAATGATGCCACTATGAAGTTATAATTTTCCATGTGGATTCTTTTTCTCAACTTAGTTATTCTGTTTCAGGAGTCACTTATTCAGAAATTTTTCTGTGCCAGATGGACAAAATTTGTTCTACAGCATATTTCTCTCTGTAGAAAATTACCTATACTTTATTTTTTCAGTACCAATACAAACTTTCAGTATGGACTTAAATAAGTATCTATTTTGACATCTTACACCAAAAAAAAAAAAAAAAAAAAACCAAAAAAAAACCAAAAAAAACAAAACAAAACAAAACAAACAAAAAAAACCACACAAAACCCACCCCCAAACAAAACANATATTTAAGAAAAAATATTATATATTATGTTTACAAAATTTATGTTTTGTTGCTACAGCAGAAATAACTCAAAGATAAAATGACAGTACTCACATGTTAAGGTGAAATAGGAAATCTCTACACAACTAAAAACTAAAGGGTTTTGTCTACTCCCATGATGTCACCCTTGAGATCTTGATAAAGTAATGATGGACAAAAGTGCAAATATTCAGAACTGTTTTATTTTTAGCTTCTCTGTACTTTTCTGTCCTTTAAGGAATTGAAAAATAAAAAGAAAACTTTTATAAATCCTTTCTGTTCTATTCCAAAAATGCAAAATAACCATGAACCATCTCTTCCTATTGTGAAATTAAATCCATTTCCAGAAGGAAATAATAAGTTTGGTTTTCCTCTGGGGGAATATTTTTTTAATATTTCCAGCTCAAATATTTGTTTTCCAGATTAAAAAAGACAGTTTACTCTGAGGAAAGAGTTAAAAGAAACTTATTGCAACTGAACTGAAGCATCTTACAGATTCTAAACATAATCCTGCATAGAATGAATACAGTAGCTTTGTATATAATAAATGAAATTAATTCTGATTAAAGAAGTGGCAGTACAGGAAAAACCCCAAAACACTGGAAAGTTAATAGCAGTAGGATATTTATTAATGTCTATATAACATTTCAACAAGTTATTGTTTGTTGCTGTAAGCTATCTCTTCTGTGCCAATAGAAGTGGCTAGAGAATTCAGCCCAGTGCTGTTAAGAATTTCAGATGAAAATTAGCTTGTGATCAGAGTTTTCAAACACCTCTACTTCTATTTTCACAAAGAAAAGTTTTCTGGTTTTCATTCAGCTTATACTGTGCTGCTTTCTTGACTCTATTACCCTTCTTCAGTTGCAAGTAACCCAGTACAGGGAACAAAATATCATGTAAAAACATATTCTTAAATCTGAAAGGTATTAAGCTAAAGACAGATTTCTGTGCCACTACAAATTGTGCAAAATATTAAAAATTGTTTCACTTAGCAATTTTAATCTACAAATGAGAAAATGTTACCCAACCCATTACAATTCTGCACTTGGTTCCCTTATTTTCAAAATATAGTATATTGGCCACAAATACAGAATAAGAGTCCATGAATTATGTTATATATGACAAATTATTTTTGAAGATTATTAGAAGACCACATATACGGTGAGAAAAGGTAAATATTTATTCACATTTTTATGTCTTGAAGCACAGCTTTTATATCTAACTCAAAGAAATCTCTGCTGAATCATGTGGACACTCATGTCTGGGCAAAGAAGATTATGTGTGGAGATCTTTAAATGCTAAACTACCCACTGTGAATATGAACTATGAGCAATAAAGAAGGATCAGTTAGAGTACATTGAATAAATGGGTGTGGAACCAAATACATCTATGTTGAATTTGATAAATGTCACTGGAACGTTGCTCTCCCTGGTTTTGTTTTGTTTTGTTTTGTTTTTCTGAAAGGCCATGTAAATGAAAAAGTCATGAAGACTAAGAAAAGACATATTTCAGGTCAAGTTTCCAACAGTAATTTGGAATTAATTCTACTTTTTAAGATGACCTTGCATTGACTTTGGAGATTGGACTTTGTGATTCCCAGAGATTCCTCCTGACCTGAAGCATTCATATATTTTGATAAATCTCGTAGTCAGATTTTGAGACAATAATTCATATTTAGCTTGAGAGGGAATTCAAAGCAGCACTTGTATAAAACAAGAAAGCATGTGTTATATTAAAATATTGTCAAAGAAATTGTCTGCATTATGGATAAAAGGGTGAATCAGTGTTAGAATGATCTGTGGGTGGGACTGTGGTTAGCAATAAAGTGATTTCCACACTTGCTTTGTATTAGTTACAGATCTATGCTGTTTTGTGCTAAAATAGAAGTTAATCTACATGCCCTTATGTTATTCTGAATGTTGGTTTTGTACTTTGTTGACATGATTTATAGGTGTTTGTAGCCACAGCTAGTTGATGGAGAGAAGCATTTCCTGAGTAAAATGTCATTACCTTTGTGTTTTGAGGTAAGAAATATCTCAACGTATTTAAGTTCTTTGACAGTAAACACTATCAGATGTTTTTCCCTGAGGGGCTCATTATCTCAAGTGGCAGATTTCGCCACTAACAGCACACTCAAAAAGGGTTTGAGAAGCCAAGGTAAGATTTTTATCTTTGCATAATGAGCAATCCTGAACAAGATGGTTTTCAGACCTGTGTGCGTGAATACTTGTGAGTCAACCACAAACTAGAGAGGCATCAAAAAGAAAGGTGAGAGCAATTAATTTTTAAACCAGTTCTTGTAGACCAGGTTTTTGTATGCTATTTATCATCACAGTATCTGAAGCATACTGACAGGTCAGAGGCAGAGGTTGCTGATGGAATGAGAACTAGTCTGGCATGGAACAGCCACCTGCCTAGTTAAGGTCATAAACCCGTGTCAAGAACCTGAGAGTGAAGGAGAGGTGACTTATTGAAAAGTGTGGGGAAAGCTCATCCATGGAGAGCTGAAGACTGACCTTTGAGTGATACAGGTTTCCTTTATGCATGTTATAGGGGCAGTCCATGTGCAACAGAAAATATTCACAGAATTCTAGTCAAGTACCACAAAAATGCAGGGTATGAATGGCTGATATCTAAGAAACTCAGACATGAATGCGTTCAGATGTGAGGAAAGGGTTAAAACTCATTTTGTATTTAGAGAGAATGGTGTCATTGTTATTCTATTCCCTCTTCTTTCAAGTCCCAACAAGGCTGCCTGTCCAATGGTAAACTCAGGGCTGATATTCTGCTCTCCTGAGACAAATATATCTGCAAATATCACCTTTTCTCTGTTTGTAAAGGTCTCAGTCATTTTGACTAAATTCTCTGTAAGAAAAAAAAAAACATTTAGGATGTAACCAGAACATTTTTGTAGGCATTTCTCATTTTATTTTGTTTCTTAAGGAGAAGTTTGTTTCAGAAAAAACAATCTACTTGCTGAGAAACTTGCTAAAAGAGAAGCTGTGAGAGCATTTCTCAGCAATATTATACAGTTTTATTTGTAAATATTGCATAAATACCACAATGTTCTGTTTTATACTGCTGTGACTGCAAAATGCAGCAGCATAATAATTATATCCTCTGCTATGTTGTATTCTGCCAGTTACCAAGGAATTAAATAGCCATGAAATGGTCAACTATGTCATGTCAACTGCAGGAAATTATTACCTAGATTGGACGGTGAGCTATCCTAAACTCTTAGAAAGAATTATTCTAAAGAATTTATTAAAAGCTATATATGATAGCTGCCTTAACTGGAACATATATTTAAACAAGGATAATATGAATGGTACATGTTAATATGACTATCACCATAAGAAGACATGGAGAAACAGTATATTTTACACCCAAAATGAAGACAAAACTTCTTCCCTTCCATAATCAGAATTACAATGCAAATGAGGTGAACTTACAAAATTATTTTGATCCTTACTCTATAGAATCCAGCTTAAGCAATCAGCTGAATCTATTTCAACCCCTTTGAACCCTTTTGATTAGGGTAAGTGAAACATAATCAATTAACTCTGCCGTTAAAGCAGATGTATAAATCTGGCAAGCAAATAATGTAACTAGTTGGTTGTACTGATTTAGGGAAAATTTTATAAATAGTCTCAAGTTGCAAAACAATCTGAAGGTTTTTGTTAACAGAATAAAAAATTGCCTACAAATGTTCAGGCCCTTGGAAATTACTATACTCCAACAAGAGTTTGGTATATTATCCATAAATATTACTTAGAGATCAGCTGAGTTAAACATGTTCTGTCTGACATTGCTGAGAACTGGGAAAAGTCAGGAACTTCTTATGTGAATATAGAGAAGAAAAATGTCTTCCATTACAGTGAAGTACTTGTGATGAGATGGGTGCTGATTACTTCATTTAATGCGACAGAGAAAGGCAATTGAATGCTGCAGCTAAGATGGTGATAAAGGACCAAGACAGACTGATTTTAAAAAAAACAAACCTGTGCTCCTCTTCAAAGTCAAAGTTCAGAATTTACAGCTCAGTTAAACTACCTACATAAAAAGAGCTTTCAGTCTGAGATTCAACTCCTTCAAAGAGAAACTGTAAAGAAATAAGGTGACAGTAACTTACTTGTCCTGTGTAGTTCAAACAGAAAAGTAATGCTTACTCTGACTAACACAGTATTTTTTTGTACAGAAGTCCTTAAACATTTTTCATCACATTAAGTTTTAGAGGTCCTTAGACAAGTGTATTTCAGTCCCAGAATAAATTGAAATAATCTGAAAAAATATTACTTATCCAGAATAAAGTAATTTTCCCATGAACAGAACTGCAGTTGTCAAACTTTTTTACCTTTCAAGGTAGGCTGTTACTGTGTATAGTAGAAAATGAAGAATGCAAGGACAGATTTAATGACAGAAGATGCTCCTGAAGGTTTGTTTGGGCTTTTTACTATGTAAAAATATAATTAGAAAAATCACTATTCTTCTTAAAAGATGTTTGAGTGACCACAATGACAAGGACAGAGGTTTAGACCAGGGGTCACCACCAGCCTTGACTGTCCCTGCCTTTCCTCTCTGGACTTCTGCTGGGGAGCCACTGGCCTTGTCAGTTCTCTGACAGTTCATTCTGTCAGACCCAGCAGACATTAAGTTCCTTCTTTCTCAGAGAAAGACAGGAGTGGTAAAAACCTGCACACAGAAGATGTTCAGAGATCAGATGGAAAGTGGCACCCTGGAAACCACATTCCTATGTTGTGCACTGCTGAAATTATTTAAAAAGGAGATCCTGTCAGAATTTTACTAATGTTAGGTAAACATAAACCAATAAAAAGCAGGAATCCTTGGGGTTTTGTAAAAATTTTATTCTAACTTGCCTCAAGAAATTGTGATTGAACTAGATACTGGTAAAAAAAAAAAAAATCTTTTTTTTCTGTGAAGGTCTTGAACAACCTGAGCATTTTGACACAATTTTAATAGACTAAAACTATTTCAGGCATTTTCTTATGTCTCTAGTTTCTCATATTTTCATAGAGAAAGGCTTTGTGGTTTTCTTCAACTTATACCATACTTCTTTCTTGACTCTATTATCCTTCTTCAGCTGCAAGAACAAGAGCAAGGCCATCCTTACAGTATCCCAAGAGAGAAAACCAATTCTGTGGGGGTATTTGACTAGTGAATAAATATTTCCATTTTTCACCTTGCTTAGTGAGAAGTGTTGCTGTATGCACTTGATCTTCAAAGATATCACAAGAAGTACCTCGGGTTTTTTACAACAATAATAAGTCATTGGTCATGAAAAGTGACTGTGTCAGAAAATTCAGAATGGTCTATTTTTTTTTTCCTTGAAATAAAAAATAAACTTTGATGTATGTGTTTCTAAACTGAAGTGTCTGCCTGCAAATCCTAGTTTGGGATTCAGGCAATTATCTTGCCAAAGGAGACTTGAAAACTGCGTGTGAGGATCCAAATATCAATACTTTAGGTTCTCTGACATTATCATGTCTCATTAAAACATATTCTCTATGAAAGTTATTGGAATAATGAATCAGCTGCTCAAACAGATGTCTAGAGCCATCTGAAACAAAAAAGTGAGAAATTTTAGTGTTTAAAATTACATTGGACATGCACATTATCTGTTTTGACGTAGTTGATGTAATGTATTAGGCATTCTGCTAATGTATTTAGTAAAACTGGAGTACTGTAAAATGAAATGGAATCTAAATATCACCTAATACTTCCTTGAAACACTAAGATTCAGTTCTCTTTCCATCAGTATGAAATACATTTTTTTCAGTACATGACCATTCTAATTTTTTTCAGTAGATAACCTTCTTTATCATAAATGGTAATGAATTAATCCAGTTTAAATTTCAAGATGTGGTAGTTTTAGAAATGACATTTGTGTCATTTAGAAATGGCATAGTGTGAAAAGGCTGTGAATTCATTTTTTTTAAAGCTCAGGAGGGCTAAAAATATCACCTTCTGTTTAAACTACAGTATTATTGATTTTTGCCCTTAAAAGAAAGTTTGCCCTCAGTGTTCTAATTAAAATGGAAATTTGCTCTCCAAACTACGTTTCGACAATAATAAACTGATTTAAAACTAAATTTAAAGAAAATCTTAGGAACCATAATTGTATTTCCTTGAAAATTTAAAAGATCAATATCCTATTTTCATTGTTGCCACTGAAATATATTATTGAAAATTCACTGTTTGACATGTACATAAATAATGGTTTACAGACCACTACTACTACTACTACTACTACTACTAGTCTTCAAAGTGTTAACTACATAAAGATTATAATTTACTCTTCTGATCTTACATCATTATATTATCATTGAAAATAATATATTAGCAAAAAAAAAAAACAAAACCAAAAAAAAAAACAAAACAAAAAGAAAACACCAACCAACCAACCAGCCAACCAACCAGCCAACCAACCAACCAACCAACCAACCAACCAACCAACCAACCAACCAAACAAACAAACAAACAAACAAACGAAAAAACCCCTACCCCAAACAACTAGGGAATAAAAAATTGGCAGTTTGGATTCTTGCTTTCTGAATCAAGGCCCTAACACAAGTTTTGTAAGACAACAGAGAAACACTTGAGAACAGAATCAGCACGAAGGGCCACCCAGGCCTTTTATGAGCCATTTGTCCTTTTTAAATGCTTTACTTAAGTGACTAAACTGGGTTGTAGGTAAAGAAGACTGAAGAACTAAGAAACAAAGACATGTATGTCCTTCCTTTGAGCAGAACAGTCCATTCAGGAAAGCAGAATGACTAATGATTCAGTTTGAGGATCTATGAAATTTCTGGAAAACCAAACTGTGTTTACAAGACTCTCTCCTTGCTAGTCAGCATTTTCCAGGAAGATATTAGGCATAATTAACATGCATTATTCTAAGTCTAAGAAGTCTCTAAAGGTAAAAAGAATTGAAATAGTTGTGATCTTGATTCTAAATTTCACTCAAAACTCCTTTGTCATTTTCTATTTTTGTATGGTTACTCATAACTATTCCTCATCAATTCATATATGCTGGAAAGAGCAAAAAATTTTAAATGAAAATAAATCAGTGAGCTATTTCTGTGCCATTTATATCTAACTCATCTCTTGATTAATGAATCCTCTCCTCACTCACTTAAATACTAAAAAAACTGTTATTTTAATTTTCACTTTCTGACAGCACTGAAACTACAATTAAGCTTTTATTTTATGCAAAACAACATTTTACTATGAATATTTGGACCATTTCTGTCAAAGGCAGGATCAAAAGATAGAAAGGAACATAAAATGCTTCTTAAAAACTAGGACACTGCTAAAAATGTTGAAAGATCTATTAATGATGGCAATTATTTTTCTAAGGACCCATTCAAAAAAAGTAGAGTATACATTCTCCTACTGTGAAGCAGAGATGAAAGTTATCTCTTCAATGGTATCTTAATTTTAATAAATTTCAAAGAAAAGTATTAAATGTTTAAGAGCCTAACCCAATCCATAGGCACAGAAATCAGATGAGTCCTCAGAAAATGTTGAATTTATCTGAGTCCTCAGAAAATTGTAATTTATTCAAATCTGTTCATTTACTATTAGGTCTTAAGCTTAATACATAGTCCTACTCCTAGAAGAATATGTTAGGAGTTTACTGGATGTGTTCAAACTTTAAGCAAAATCTAATTTCTGAGAAAGTAAAATATTAGGTGACACATTTATTTCTATTCCTTAGATGAACGAGATAAAACAGATTTTCATTTTAAAAAAAAAAAAAAGCAGCAATTTAAGAACATGATTTTCTGGGAAAAAAATAATTTTTTTATGCAATACAGGTAAAATTAATCATTCAGAATCATAAAAAAAGCATCACCACAGAAAAGATATATAGAAACAGTGGATATAATGACTGCACATGAATGTCTTTGCAGTTATCCAGTATTCTTCCAGGTACAGTGATCAGCAGATATTTAGGCAAGAGGAAAAAAAAAAAAAAAAAAAAACAAAAAAAAAAACTGAAAACAAAAACCAAAAAAAAATTAAAAGTTTTTTTTTTTCTTCAGAATTAAAAAAAAAAAAAAAAATAATAGCAATTATAGTTGCTATTCTCAATATAGTTGAATAATTTGTCACTAATGGCTTCAAATGCATTTTGAAAAAGCTAGTGCAGGAAGAAAATATTTGCCTCTTAAAAGCTAGACTATGATACACGTGTTTGTCTGAATATTGTCTCTCTAAACAAACATTGTATGTCTAGTGTTTTGTTGCCCTTTTAGCTGTTTCTAAAGATCATTTTCACATTTTAATTTTGCTCACAGGCTGAAAAAGTCAGGCATTCCTGCATTTTCATTTCTGCAGTTCTACTCCTCAAGATTACTTTTGTCAACTGAAATCAAGACTTGGCTTCCTCCCTTCCATTTGAGCAACTAATTTTATAATTTCTGATCTCTATTGTCCCAAGTGGCATCCAGGGTGGCTACTGTCCCAATAAATGTGGCTCAGTTCCCTACGGGTTGGTCATGGCCCCAGGGCTGCCTCCCAGAGCAGCAGTACAGCCTGGGGAGCAGCAGAGATCAGATATGTGGAGAGGAAGGTCTGCCCTGCTGCCACAGGCAAACACCTGAGATGCAAGGCAGAACCAGCACCTCCTCCCTCCCCCCCAGTTAGCCACTGCTCTTCCCAAAAAATATGTGGTTCCCCTTCCTTGCAGGTAGCCAGGGGCTTCCTGGGTTCTGCTGTGGGGGAGGTACACAGGGATTGGTAGTTGTTCTGCTGTAATGCAGTACTGAAATTCCCCTTGGAAGCTGTGAATCTTACTGACCTCTAGAATTTATCCCTCTTCCTACCACATAAAAGCAGTATTGACACTGTTACTAAACTCTCAGAGCAATGCTGAGCTTCTCAGAAATGGGTACAGCATTCAAAACCATTCTGCTATTGGACAAAACTTTAAAGTAGAAATTATTTTCAGTATTTCAGATACTTTTAAGATACAACCACTAATCTAGTCCAGCCACAGATGATAATCACAAATCTGTATGACAGAATAGTGCCTAAAGAATAAAAGTCTTCTTTAAAATTAATATACATTAAAACACATATTTCTTTTGAAGGTAGCTGGTTCAGCCACAGCATTTTGGAATTTAAAGTTAATAATGAAGAAAATTTGCATATCTACCAATAATATTAAGAAAGAATCAAGTCATAGCACAAAATCACCCAAGCAGTCTTTATATCTCATTTCAGTTTCACAGAAGAAATTAGAAGTAAATGTTTGGGGAATATGGTCTTCCATTTTTATTTCATTTATAACAGAGAACAATAGACTAACTGGGTTCAGTAACCTCGGGCCTGTGTTTACAGGCAGTTAACAGTGCAGAACATTGCACTATTGATGAGTTAAGGATATCAGTCCATTACAGTTTATTAAAGCAATAAAACCAAAAGCAGACAAATGCCAAAGAGATATAGTCTTGAGTTCTCTAAAGTTTATCTCTTTTCCCAGTTCATTTTACTTAGTGAAACAGAAGACATTGCTTCATCCAGAAAGCCTTGTGCCTTTGGAGTATGGCAAGGATGCCACAGTTACCAAATGCAGGATCACTGTGGTAGCAGTAAACTTGTGAGCTTTTACATTTGAGTCTCATGGTGTGGGTACAGCACAGAGCCACAACGAAGATCCAAGGGCTGAAGCACACTTCCTATGAAGATAGGCTGAGAGAGTTGGGATTGCTCAGCCTGGAGAAGAGAAGGCTTAGGTGAGATCTTATAGCACCTTCCAGTACCTAAACAGAGCTACAAGAGAGTTGGAGAGGGACTTTCTACAAGACTTTTTGCGATGGCATGTAGTGATATGAAAAGAAAAAATGGCTTTAAACTGAAAGAAGGTAGATTTAGATTAAAATTATGAAGAAATTCTTTACAGTGTGGATGGTGAAGCAGTGGAGCAGGTTGCCCAGAGAACTTGTGAATGCCCCATTACTGGAAGTGTTCAAGGCAAGTTTGAATGGAGCTTTGAGCAATCTGTTATAGTGGGAGGTTCCTTGACCATGTCAGGGGGTTGGAATTAGAAGATATATAAAGCCCATTACAACCCAAACCATTTTATTGTTCTATGATTTTCTTGGCATGGAAGGGCCTAAAACCAAGGGTGGTTCAATCTCTCACTGCTATGAGGGAAGTTGTCTCTCAGCAAAGCTGTGGAGTGTCACATGCTAAAATTCATCTCGGGCTAACTCTTTCCATCATTTGTTGCTGTCTTTTCCTCACTGAGAATAATAGAATCATCATAGAAAAGGTGTAATGAAATGTGGAGAGGGAAGGAAATTATGTTCATCTGTCTGAGAAAGTGAATATAACCAAGGATTTCCTAAAGTCCTTGTTACTGTGACTGTTCCAGGTATGGTCAGCTAGAAATCCTGGGACTGAGAGATGGTATCAGAGTGGTGGGACCAATTCACCTTAACCAAGAAGGAGCCAGCAGTGTGAGAAAGTCTTTTGAATGTTGAATAGAATGAACAGGACCATTTGCCATGGGTTAGTTACATTGGTTTGACTCCTGTTGGGTGAAATTGGAGAAGTCTATACTTCTGTGCAAGAGCATGTCCATTGTCCTACAAATTCTTTTAAGTCACAGCTCCCAACAGTCAGCGGCTAATAAATTAGGAATGGAGAAATCCATCATAGGAACAGTCATGTCTGAAGACTCCAGAACCATTTTCCAAGTATAATTTAAAAACCTGTTGCAGGGTGTTTTAGAAAATAGAAATGGATGGGATCAATAAACTTATACAATGTTTCACCCATTTCATCCAGTGTTTCCAAAGATGTTTAAAGATAAATGACAGTTACATATTTTCATGCAGTAACCATCCAGTTGCTGAATTCTGGGCATCATAAATTTTACAGTAAGGCTAAGAATTCCTCCTTTGAAAATACACAAATACATTTAAAAAAAAAAAAAAAAGCGCTATGCTAATATTACTAACTATTGCTTGGGAAAAAGAGATTGAAATGGATAATAAAATAGAAAAGATGTATTGTAGAAAAGCTTTGCTTCACAGACAGCTATCTATGAAGATGGAGACTGCATCTTTTGAACTGCCAACTTTTACTTCTATTCAAATTCATTTGGCTTCAAACTCCAGCTATATGTTCCTTGCCAGAATGAACTGCGTTAAAGGACTTTGTAATTTCTCCCTGTGAAGAAATAAATGGTAATTGTGTCTCATTAGTCTTTGACAATCTAAATAAAACTCTTTAATATGCTGTGTAACAAAATTTTAAGCTATTTCTTCTGTTTTTCTTTTCAATGTCCTTTAGAAATTTTAGAGAGCCATGCTGAATGCACCGTTGCAGAATTAATTTCATCAGCACAATAAGCACAAGTCATGCATACATTTGATCAGAACTTTCTTGGTTTTGTAGAAAAGAATCACTTTTTATTTCATCTGAAGCTTAAGTGGCTTATCTTTTATGATCCCAGAATTGTCATCAGAATCACTATTTTCCAGTTTATCTTTTTTTCTTTTTCATTGTTATGATTTATATTTCTTGTTCCTAACTTTGCATTTTGTGGAACTAAACCAGTCACAGCTTTCCAAGCAGAAATGGTAAAATCATCTGTGTAAATGACTCATCATAATCAAGATTCCTGTTCTGGTAATTTCATTCACTAATAATGACATTTCTGCAGGAATTTCATAAAAATTGTTCTCTTCATCCTGCTTGTATAATTATTCTTTGTAATCCAAAAACAGAACCTATTCACTTTACACTTTTTTTTTTTTCTCATGTCCTTATTTCCACACTTGACTCCTTTACAGTAGGGAACTATGAATCACAGAAAAAGCAAGTACTAAAACACAGGGGAAAGAACAATGTTTAATGAAAACAATATTAAGACTGTGCTCATCTTAGTAAATATTGTGGGCTTTGGCATTAAAGGGCAGGCATTTGAATTCTAGCTAAGTTTATTGCAACAGTAGATAGTATCAAAAGGAATCTTAAAAGTAGGAGACTACTTTTGAAACAACTAAAGGAAACACTTGGGGATGAGAGACTAGTAAATGGTATTTGATGGTTCAGGAACTCACTGAGAGAATATATCCCTCCACTTCATAAAACAGCCCAATTATATGTTTTTTCTAGTCATCAGTGTGGTCAGCCATGTATATACACAGCCATTAAGTCTTATTGGAGAGGCATTTGGCATGGCTCTTTGTTAGTGTGATGATTACACCCACGCTGCAACTGCAACACCATTTCCAGCCACCTGTGTCCTTTCTGCAGGCTCATCACACAAAATGGACCTCATGCAGTGCAGGAAAAGGTTAAAAAGTACTAAAGCAACCATGGGACTAGTTTGCTTACAAATTCTTCATTTTTCTTCCTCTTTTCATTTTTTAAAGCTGTCAGCTCACTGCAAGGCAATTCCTAGTTTTCCAGAAATCTTACTACTTTGAGTTTGGTGCTGAGAAGTCTTTTAAACTGAAAACAGACCCAAATTCTCAAGAAATACAAGAGTTTTAGATCAGCAACTGAATCAAGTATTTGGACTAGAAAAATTAGCTACTAATTTACATATATATATATATATATAATTTTTATAATAAAATAGCTGTGTAATAAAATAGAAAGAGGGTTGAAACACTCTACTCTTCCCCTGTATATTCTATTTGCATTTTACGTAAAGACCAAACTAAGAAAGCAGGAGACATGGCTCCCTTCAGTTCCCCTCTTTTACAAGGAAACATCCACCTGTAGTATCAAACTGTGACAGAAAAAGAACCACAATTTTTGGCAATGTTTTACTTGGATTTGCTTCCAAAGCATAGACAGAACAAAATATATGTCTTCTCTTATTTTGAAATCTTGCCTAGTGATATTGTTTCTCAATTACCTGACTAACCCAGAGGACTTCATTCTCAGAGAAGTGACATTTGCTTAGTAGACCTTAGCAGAGTTACATCCTTAGCAGAGTTTACTCAACCACATGAACTACATGTTCCTTCTAATTTAAGACATATGTTTTCCAGTGCAGTATGAACACTGGGATCCTGAACTACAGTATCAGATATCAGCAATCATCCTGAGGTGTCTCTTAGAATAAGTCTTAGCAGTGCATTTCAGAATGCTCTAACAATTATTTAAAATAATAAGAGATTGTGTGATTTCCCACTGTTGAACCTGTTGAATTTTAATTTTTTACAGTTTTAACTGTTTTAATTTTTAACACTCTCATTATAGTGATTGAATCAAGGCAGTTTGAATCACAGAGGCATAGCTTCAGATACATTCTCCTCTGAACTATGTCCCTCAATGCAAATAACTGAAGTAGCAGAGGGAATATTTCCTCTATTATATTCTCTCTGGTTACAGGAAGCAGAAAGTAAATAGGGAGCAGCAACAAGCCCCTGTTTCTCCTATAAATACAGCATTGACAGCCAGACATCAGGTTTCAGGGAGATCAGACCAAAACAGAGTAATATCAAAGTTCCTAAGAGGTAATTTATGTAGCAAGGCGTATACCCCAGCAATCAGGGCACTCAAAATAAAATAGCATCTAATACAAGTGTGCAAAATGGGGAAAAAAAAAGTCTGAATCTTCAACATGAGACGTGATATGTAGCAGAAATCTCTAGGTCTAATTACTTGGTTCACAGATGTAGGAAGATACTGTCAATTTTCTGTAGTAACAACTTTCTCTGGGTTGATCTGCTCTCAGTCTTTTGGTTTTCCAGAAGTCATGTTCCTTGCCTTTGATGCCTCTTCAGAGGTCTTATGCTTTTTTTGTTTTGTTTTGTTTTGTTCTGTTTTGGTTTTTTGTTTTTTTGCAAATACAGGNTTGTTTTTGCTTTTGTTTTGTTTTGTTTTGTTTTTTCTTGCAGAAGGCAAGCCAGTGTGAGCTCTTATAGCAAGCAATCAGAGAGAACATCCACAAATCAGAGTTTTGAAGCAGGGGACAGAACATGAAGATGAGGTCAAGCATGCCAAATACTCTTCCAAAAAAATTAAATGGTGGCTATAGAAAAGTTATTTTATGAGACATTGATTCACTAAATCTATCATATTTTGTGGATGCTGATAATCATTCCTACACTCACAAAACCACAGAAGGACACACAGACAAGTTGAAATGCATCCTTGGATAGCAATATTATCTTAGAGGTATAGTTTGTTATGCCATAAGGGGAGTCTTCCATTCAGAAAAGGCACCTGGGACAGAAAAATCCCCTGTACCAGAACAGGTTGAGCATTTACCAAATAGAAAACAATTTTGTAGAAAAGAACCTAAGATATTGATGAAGCTAAAAATGAATCAGAAGTGTAGCTTTGCAATGGAGAATGTTAACTTCATATTGGAGTTATTAAAGAAATTTTAGGCAGTAACTCAAAGGAAGTTATTAGTTTATTCAATTTATATCTGTACAGCTTCATCTGGAACCTTGCATCTGGTTTTGGCTTTCCTTGTACTAGAGCAAGTCTAAAGAAAGGCCACCAAGATGGGACTCATACAGTGTACAAGGAGACATAGAGACCACACTGGTTTACAGTTTTAAGATAAATCTAAGAGATCTTCTTAATATTTTGTATTGGGCTATGGAAACAACCCAGAGAAATTTATTTTTATACTAAAGGGGAAAGTAGAAAAGTATGAGAGGCATTGGACAAAACTTGGAACAATGGAAAACCAGTAGATATTTTTTCACACCTTGAATATAGCCCTGGCCTTGCAATTGGTCCTTCATTAGATTAAATTGTTCCTAAGCCTCCAAACTGTTCTATTCTACCTATATTTTTCCAAAATTTATTCAATTATTTTCTTCTGTTGCAAAGAAATATTCTTTGTTTTGTATGGTATTCCTGATATTACAAGAAAAAAACTCTTTTTTTTTTTTTTTTTTTTGTATTTTGATCCTTCATTATAGATGGGTGCTGTATCATAGAAGAGCTGTATCTTTATTGAGATCAAACACACTCTGATTAATGACATTTAAAAGTTTTTAAGACACAGAAAAGCAAAAGAAATTTGCCCAAAACACATGGCTAGAATGAGAAACCTTCCTTTAGGAAGCTGGCACATGGGTGAGGGAATATTTCCTAGAATAGGTAACAATTGATTTTGTTTTTTCCTGAAAACTAGAATAAGGTTCCCAAAAATTAAACTTCCAAATGGCTTTTTGGAAAATATTACCAGGATATGACAGGGTAATTTATAGAATACATTGTCAGAGCTAGTTCAGAGTGAAAATAATGTGTAGAATGCTGTACCTTTTCTAGCCTATTGTGGAAGTCTAAGTAGGTGCCTCAAAGCACCTTTTGTTCAGAGGTAAAAGACTTACAACCTAAGCTTTAGGTTCTACTCAGGAAATAATAGATTAGGACTTAACACCAGAGCCCTGGAATCCCCAAAGAATCACATGAATATAAAATACAAGTAATGCTCAAAACAAGACTAATAATATATCTTGATTATCTGTACACATGTGAAAGGCAAATAACTACTTTCAGTCTTTTCTCACAGGCAATAAATTAACAGCAGGAAAATATCTTCCATTTCTACCTTTCTTGCCCCCTCTAAGCCCTAGAATCATTAAAGACAAAGAATAAACCACCAATGAACTGGCATTCACCAGCAAGACACACTCAGAAAATTCTCCACTTGAATTCTTTCCACCTGACAGATTGGTGTTTGAGATAGAAAGGGATGAAAAATGAATTATTCCCAAAAGGATGTTTCAGGCTGTCTGAATGGGCTTAAGAGTTAATAAACATGAAGCCTGAATAAGAGTTCACCATGGTTGATATTTCCAATGTCCAGACCTCAGTCATTCAAAGACCCTACAAAATCATCAGAGTTTTTATATATTCAGACTGAAGAAAGCAACTTATTGGCATCAAGAAACTCTGAAATACTGTGAAAGATTAGTCAACCCCTGATCTCGGAGAGAGTAATTAAATGCTAGTGCTAAGATTGCAAAAGCATGTACTCTGGTCAAGGTACATTTCGGCAACTTTTACAAATCTTATGCAGTTAGGAAAATCCCTTCATGGCAAAAGGGATCTTCCTCTCTATCATATGTAGATTTTAAAGCAGGATTTTTTATAGAAGGAAGGATACTCACTATTCTGAGAATTTTTAGATTAACTGTTCCACTCACTTTATTCCCCGGTGCATGAGTATTAGTACCTTGCTTTTATAAAATCAAACTTTTGGACTGAAGCAAAAAAATGGCATTAATATATAATGAATTCCCAAATACAGGACTGTATACTCACAGTATGCAGAAACATAGGACATGCATTCTGTTATTTATTGACTTCTACATTGGTGAGATTAAACCATTTGATCTGCACATGGGCAAACTCTTACCCCAGCTCTTGAGAACCTTCCAAAATGTGACACAAAACCAGATGTGACAGAAGTGTCCTTCACAAGATTTTTATTTCATAAACAATTTTCCTTTGAAACCACCTGATTCAATTCTCAACTCTGTCCAGCCACCACTCTGGGCTCAGCCAGGTTGCTGGACAGTCCTAAAAGGAAGGCAGCAAGTCATATCAGCAGGAAACATCTCAGCACCTGTGGCTATCTCTCCATGCTTTCTCCCAAGCTCATGATCCAGCCAGCTGTGTGTGAGGTGATGTTAGTGCAAGCTCTGCCTATCAGCCTTCTGCTACTGCTCCCGGGCTTCATTTCAGCAGCTTGGGGATGGAAGTAGTGCCTGTCTGACCCCCTAATGGCATTTTTTTTTCCCCTATCTGTCCTATCCTCAAGCCAAGTGCCTATCAGCCCGTACTGTGCTGATTATCACTCCTAATCACATATCACCAGGAACCCGCTTTAGCATTAACTCTGTGCATTATTAGGCTCATTTCAGACCTTCTGGCTGCTCAACATACTGTGAGCTGGTGGCAAAGTTGCCAGTAAAGCAAGCAAATTCAAAAGGATTTTAATTTTATTGTCTCAGAGGAAACACATTGCTGAGAGGAATTAACTGTAATTGATCTGTCAGAACAGTGGCTTCACCTCTCTTTGTACACTCCAGTCTGTATCTGAACCTGTGCATGCTAAACTTAATTCAACTGCTGAAGCATGTATCTAAAATATGAGTGATGTTGCATTTATTTAAGTCTGTCACTGTTTGTGTTCTCCAGACTTTATTGATCTGGAAGACTTGTGGTAGCAGGCCTAATTCCTGTATTCCTCATTCTCATTCTTGTTGCCTTTGAAATGAAGCAAATCAATAAAGGTTTTAGTTCCCTTACATCCCGCCAGGACCAGGGTTTACCATGAAGTTGTAAAAATGCAATTGACTAGTTGAAATTTTAATAGCTTTGCAGCATTAACAATAAGATTTCACATAATCCCAAACAAGCTTCTTAGAATGAAGGCTAAGATTTCTTATGAAATTTGGGAAAAATATATATTTTGTGTTTAAGTTCATTAACAACTCTCTCCTCATCAGAGTCATAAACATTCTGGTCAATCAAAATATTTCATTCATTCTATTTTTCTGTTGGTTTCTGAATACTTTTGTTAAAATCTCCATTTTATTTACTTGCTTACTGTAATGTTATAGTTCTTACTAAATTAAAAACTATACAGATTATATTTTTTCAAAAAGAGAACTACAAAATAACATTTCTTCAAGAAGAAAAATCAGTTTGAAATATTCCTACTCAGCTTTTGCCTTCGATACCCCACTTTTATTTCCCTACTTGTTTAGCATGGTAAAAATAAGGCATTTTCTTCCAAGTATGGATAAATGCTCAGAAAAAAGCTTAAAAATTACAATCTGATATCATTTCTGTTCTCAAAGTCCTGGCATAATAAATATCTTAATGGCATAAGACATTCTGCTATTAATAAAATCATCATATATTTCCAGAATGATTTCTTTCCAAATTTATTTTTAATCAACTATTTTTACAGGTAATACATGAGAAGCACATAGATGGAACAATATAACTTTTTAAGAAACAAATATTCCCAGCTTTTCTTCCTCACCTTGGTTTTTATAGCTGGAAATCTGTTAATCTTTATATTTTTGAAGCAAAATTATAGGCACTTTTATTTTTTAGGAAACATGACTGAAAAATTAACAGAAAAAACAAAGCAAGAGAATTTTTGAGCAGAAAGTGTTTCTTTGGAGATGAAGACATGTCTTCTTGATAAATTCCTTTTATCTTGTAGACATTTTCAAATATAGACATTTTCTACTACTTTCATTAATTTGAAAGTTTTCTGACCAATTTTTCCCTCCGCACTTTCAGTTTCATTGGTTAGAAAGTAAGACTGGTTGCTATTCATTCATATTCTCAGATCTAAAGGTTTTCTGTAGTGAGGTTGCTACAAGCCCATCAGTCTACACCTCCGGATGAGCCTGGCTTACAGACACTGTCCATCTCACACACCATGACTGTACTGGCTTCTTTAATAGGGATCTCTGTCATAAGCTGATGCCTCTAGTGTCAAAGACATTCAATTATTGTTACAATAATTTCATAAAGTGGCCTTTTGATATCCCATAAAGGGATGGCTTACAGTAAGTACAATATATTTGTAAATATAAAATTAATTACTGCCACAAAAGAAAATGGGGAATGTAGTACAAGGAGATTGTTGGGGTTTTTTTGCCCATTTCAGAAAATTAAGATTTTGTTGGAATTAGTTTTTGCATATTTATACTGAGTAGAAAGTGCCTCATTATTTTACTCTGATAGTGCGGTAAACTGTGTATTACAAAAGTAAAATAACACAATTTTGTGAGGATAGGAGTTCCTGAAATGTTTTCAGACAAATATTTGGATCACACAACTCTAAGTAGATATTTATCAATTGACATTGATAAACCAAGTAACATTTTCCAAAGGAATCAGCAACTCAATTTCAGATTGCCATTAGCAAATATTAACAGATGAAATGTTGGTGCATAGTCTGATGTTTCATGTTTTTTAATGGTACCCTTTGCTGAAATTTGCCCTTCAGAAATTGCTGAAGAGCAATTTCATCATATCAAATTTTAAAAGCCCAGAAAAATCTCTCATGTATGGGAAGCAGCAGATTTTAAGCAATAGCGTTATAGCACAAAATTACTGTTAGACATAATGCACACCTGGAAGTCCCCAGAAAGAGCTGATGTCACTTGGTTTGTTCAGCCTGATGAAAAGGAGACTGAGGGGAGATCTCATAGGTGTTCAGAACTTCTTTGTGAAGGGAAGAGGAGGGGCAAGCACTGATCTCTTCTCTGTGGTGATCAGTGACCAGGACCTGAGGGAATGGCCTGAAGTTGTGTCAGGGAGGTTTAGATTTGTGTTAGAAAAAGGTTCTTCACACTGAAGATGACTGAGAACTGGATCAGGCTCCCCAGGGGAGTGGTTACAGCACCAGCCTGATGGAGTTCAAGAAATGTTTGAATGATGCTCCCAGGCACATGGTGTGACACTTGGGGATGATGCTGTGCAGGGGCAGGAGCTGGACTTTGAGAATGCTGATAGATCCCTTTCAACTGAGGATATTCTACAATTTTCTGATTCTATGAACATGTGAGAGGCAGGAAGGGAATGTCCTAAGATATGTTTTCACATGTCAAAACTTAGAGTGCATTTTAAGAAGTCCAGCTAGAAAAAGCCTGAACACAATAGTCTTATTTTATGTTAAAATAAGAGTACACAGCATTTCTATGTAATTTTGTAAATTATTAAATTCAAGGTCTAATTATGTTACTTCTTTGCAATTCCAGTCACATCCCTCATTAATGTCTGGGTTATGTCTTGCTATTAATTGAACAGGAATGAGATGAAAGACCTCCAGATGTCCTGTTTGCTAATTCAGGCAGACATAGTTGTGCTGTTTCTCCCCATGAAGGACCTGTGCTTTGCAAAGATTGTCTGTTTTTCAATGAGCTCTTGCACACTTGAAAAGCTAACAAACTGCAGTTCCAAATTGTTCAGGCTATTAGTTTTCTCTCAGTTTGTTAAAAGTCAAGGAGCAATAAACTGTACCCCAGTAAAAGATGGCTGTGTCATCAGTGCCATCGGGCCAAACTTCAGTGTTCAGAACCAAAAATCTGGCCCATAGTGAGATCATGGGATTCATACAAGCAGCTGAGCTGGGATTGTTTTCTTTGCTAACTCAAACCTTGGTCTCTCTAACTCACATGCATAACATATTGAATAAATATGTTACATATTGAATAAATCAGTATTTAATAGTTGCCCTGATGGGTTCTCTGTAGCTTACAGGTTATCACAGAATAACAGAATTGTATGTGATGGAAAAGAAATTTAAATTCTTCTTCTTGTTCTATATCCCTTGCCATGGTCAGGGACATCTTTTACTGGATCAGGTTGTTAAAATCCCCATTCAGTTGGAACTTGGATATTAATGTCTTCCCTGCCTTTTCTCCCTGTTTTTCTTCATCTCACACTCCACTGGTAGGGGACAAGAGCAAATAATGGGTTGTATAGTTCTTAGATTATAAAATCTCTGATCTTATGGGAAAGGGGGATTACTTCTGTTAATTCTTGAGAGTTAAGGGGAAAAGCATAGACTGTCACAGTGATATGAATGTTCAGGGATTTCACACTTTTTAAAACACACTAGTATCTCCTGATTTGCCATTGGCACATTCCACTAGTTTATCTCATTGGAAAATCTAATTTCTACTTGAAAAAAAAATAAATTTGTGAAACTTTCCCATTTATAGATTTATTTTTTCTCAGTTAAAAGCAACAGCATAAATCCTTTCCATTCTCCATATCATCTGTTTGACAATCAGGAGACCAGATATCAAAGTATTTATTAAATACAAAAAGACTTCCAGAATATTAGGAAATTATAAGATTGCTAAAATTTAAAGACAAAGAGAGAAGCTGCCATCATTCTGACTTCTTATGATTTTGTGCATTCATATATTGCATGATAAAGCTTTTTGCCTTTATTTCATTCACTTCTCTTCTAGCTAGGAATTATTCTAGATACTCATGGTATAATTAATAAGCTATATGCACTTTCTCCCCATGTAAACTTTCTAAAAGTTGGTGAGAAGAAAAATATTTCTTTGATGCGTCCTAGGAAGCATGAAAAAGCAATCATACTTTTCAGTAATCACTATAGAAGATAGTATTGGGGAAATTTGTTAGGAAGAACCCTGCCTGGGATTTAATATAACCTGGCCCCTCAGTACATGTATCCTTACCCCTAGTAAGGAGCAGACCCATGACTACCTCTTCAGTGTCTACCTGTGTAAATTAGATGAGGCTGACTCCTCTCAACACTGAATTTCCCAAACCTTTCCAGTATCCCTGGCAGGAAAGAGATGAGGACAGAGTCAGAAGACAGTGTACAAGCAAATACACATAGGCCCTGTGTTTTTATGTCAACTACCATTGAAACCAGGAAACAAATTTCTAAATAATGGAAAAATTAAACACAGGAGCATTTAACAAGGCACGTGAGTTAGTCTATTTCATTATTTCTTTGACAAAGAGAGATTCAGTGCCTTGGTAATGCAAATTTACCGAGATTATTGCAAACCTGATTCACTAGTTTCAGCTGCTGATTTGCATTTCATTTGTTGAGTATTAAGTTACAAAAGTATCCCCTTCTTTTTCAAAGAAAGTAAATGTTTGTATATCTTTAACAATTTATCAAATTTGTGTTTAATTCAATTTCAACTGATGTCAGTGTATAAACCCTAATAAACTGGTTTATAACAGAGAACATCTGAGTTAATTCCAAGCTATTTCACCCGTATTTCTTGTCCATATAATTTAATCAGTAAATGCAGAGTCTCAGAATATGTTGGCCATGGAAAGAAGTGACGTTTACTGTTTTTCTATTGTGAATATATGGGATCATACCTTTTCTCCATTTATCTTGTGCAGAACCCTATACAAGAACAGTGACAACAGATAAAACAGCGGAAAAAATTATGTGGGAGGCATGCAGCACATGATCAAGCCAATCAAGATCATTTTTGATCAATAAGTCCTTGTAAAGCCTAGTAACATAAACAGGGCTGGGAAAATAGTAAAAAAAAATCTTTATTAGGATTATATATTACTATATACAGCAATATATAATCTTAATAAACATATTTTAGACCTGACTTAGAACTAAGTTATATACTAATAGGCATAATATCAAGCAAAATGGATGTAAATATTTGATTTGTTTATCAACATGGAAATAACCTGTTGTGGAATATCTAACAGGATTTCACACAGATTTATGGCCTAAATTCTCTAAAATAAATTTAAAATTAACTGAAAAAATATATAAGTAAGATTGCAGATTTTGCAGCTTGATGTAACATCTAAGACAGCTAAAATGGCCATAAATATAAGTATTAATAATACTATAAATCCAATGTGAAACAACCAAATGCAAATAATAAATGTAAAGAAAAAATATAGTTTGTATGCATTATATAGGAAACTATCCTTGTATCAAAGAACTGAGTCTAATTCCTGTTCATTTGAGATGGGGAGAATTAACCATGGTGAAAGTAATTTTGACAACCCTGATTTTTTTTCCAGGCTAAATTGTAGAGGGCAAGTTCTGATTAAGCTTCAGTGCAGCACAGAATGCAGTGAATTATTACACTTAGAGCCACATTCTTTTGTTCCTGAGATACAGATAAAAAGAAGAAAGTGTACTTTCAGGCTTCTGCACAAACATAAGTATCCTCTAAGCCTTCCTGTTTAATTATGACATTTGTTTTAGTATTCAGACACATTTTTGTTTGTCTTTCCTGCCATTGAAAATGACATGGGCATGTCTTAACAAGTGAGAAGTAAATAAGCCTGAGCAGAAGAAATTATCTGTCTACAATAGCAAATCAATACTGATTTTGTCTCATTTTGAAGCTGTGCACTCTTCCTTCCAGAATTTCAATTCCGTTAGTAAATCTCCAGGTACCCAAGTAAGTTCCAACATGGTTCAGTTATCTCTATACAGTAGTGCAGTGATCAGCATAACCACACTAAGAAAAAGAAAAAAGCTAATTGAAAAAGCAGTGGTTACTGTTTTAACTAGGATCCTGTTTCATGTTTCTGTGTGAATGTAATGGTTTTAAACATCTCACTATCAGTGGCCTGCAGATTACTGTCCTTCATTATTCTGAAAGAGGGATCCTGGTTTATCAAAATAAAAGTCGCGAAGTGTCTGAAATCAATTGGATGGGATATGTTTTGAGCATATGTAGACTTAATTAAGCATAAATTTATACAATTATTTCTGTCTCAATAAATAGTAACTGTGAGGCCATTAAATGCTGGAAAGACAAATGTAGGAATCTCCTAAAACTCCCAAATCTTAATTCTAAAAGCATGGTTCTGTGACTGTGGTGACCAAAGAAACTGGCCCATTTGAAATACTGCCAACCTTTAAGCTTGGATTTTAAGACAAGCTACTTATGTCTGTACTTAGTAATCTTTATAGACAGAAAAGCAGCAAAAAGGGACATATCAGTACTTCTTTGACCTCAGAAACACTTTTCAAGGCACCTAACACCACTGAAGTTTGAGGTTTAGTAGCAAAAACCAGAGTAAAAGAAAATAGATATAGTTTTAATAACAAGATCTAGGCTGAAATTTCCCAGAATGATTTGTAAGAGAATGTCTTCTCCATTAAAATAAAGTTTCATATGATTAGATGGAAATGCTGAGAAAGCATAGAATTTTATCTACATCACAGAGGGTAAAATAAAACCTTATAGCAGTTTGTGTCAAATTTCAGCACATAGCTGTTCAGGGTATCTTGACCAAGATAAGCAAAAGTGATATTAAAAGAGCAAAAAATTTAAGAGTTTCTATAATTCACTTTGTTTTCATAAAAATATGCAATATTGAATTTCAGACAAAAGGAGAACGACAACAAAAACTTTTTTTAGTATATTTTTAATAAAAGCACATTGACTTTTCATTTTGAAATGACTTTGCTTATAAATTTCATTTTGGTTTGTTTCTTTGAAAACACTTGGAATCAAAATAACATATGATTTATGATCAAGAAAAACTTTTTATTTTCTTAGCACTCTCATATAGAAAGCTACACTTAGGATGACATAGCTGGGTCTATTTGCAGTAGCTATATGTAAGGAAGCATACCTGAATAACGAGAAGACTTTCCTCTTCCTGTATCTTCTCCCTTATTTTTAGTTTTTCTCTCTTATATTTTTAATTCATTGTCCTTCTTGAACAGAAGTATAGCAGAATAATCATGAGAATAATCAGTGGCTCTGACAAGCAATGGATGAAACAAGCATAAATGTCTAGAACTCTATCAAATGCTGTGAAAAGGAAATATTTAGTCTTAAATTGCTCATAAAATTAGAAGAGTTAAAGATGTGTGTGGATTACCTACCTCAATCTTCAGATACTAAATATCTGTCATAAATTAGGAAACCAGACTAATTTGTCTCTAATTCTCTGATATTATCAAGATTAGGTCTGCAAGGCTTTATCCTGAACACTGCCATTGCTTGGGTAGAGCAGAGAATTACTGGAGTGCAAACTTCTCCCATGATCTTGCCTCTGGCAGTGTCCAGCACTGACAAATTGAGGGCTCGTATCTCAACTCTGCAAGCTGTAAACTGATTTCCCAATAGCAAGAAAATTTTCTACTGCATATCTCCAGTCTATTTAAATTCATTTTATGCAATTCAGTTTTATGTGACAAGTTTGTGACTACAGTTTATAACTTAACATATTCCATTATATCCATAAAACAGCTTTTTGAGTTGGGGATGGGCCAGGATTTTTTCTCACAGTTGAATCCAAGGTCCTTTTTATTGCAGACTTTGATTATTTTCAATGTTGTTCTTTCTCAACTGTATAAATAAGAAATGACTAATTCATGTTTATTGAGAAGGGAAGGTAATTCCTGTGGCACAGATCACATGGTGATGAATGCAGGAGGTTCTTTCCTGATCTGCAAGACTTTTGCTTCCTTTAGAAGTAAAGACACTGTTATCTTCTAGCCCCTCTAAAAGTAAGCTGAAAAAATTCTCTAGGCTACCATCTTATAAGTTCCGACATGTCCTTTGATAAGATCAACAATTTCCGTTATTCCAGGAGAATACCTGGTGAATTGTTATATTCTCTGGTAAGATATTATCACTTTAATTATATTTTGTGAGAATAAGTAAAGGAATCCAAGATTTCCTCCTGACAGAGAGAAAAACAGGCCACACAAGCTCTAATGCATCACCAAACTCTTGAAATGGGAGTTCCAAACAGCAAAAAGTGATCCTAAACAGGGATTAATCTCTGACAAAGTTCAAGGCAAGTAAGATCATTGCTTTTGCAAGTAGATTGTCTGTAAACCAACAACTAATTACCTAGGCAATTACCTCAATTAATGCATTCATTGTGCACTTTGACTTATTTACTTTCAGAGGTCACTTCTACCTAGAAAGTTTGCATAGAGCTTATATCATGCCAGTGTCATGCTTTTCTCAACAGAATCCATGCTGCCAGCTTACCAAGGAAATTGTAATTTCCAGTCATCAAGAACCATCAAGAAGCTGTTGAAGTAAGTACAGAAAAATCCCAGTGCTGCTGTAACTGCAGTACTATATGAATCTAAAATTGTTTTTCTATAGTGGAGCCAGTCACTGCTTGGTCCTGTAGCATGGACCCAAATGGAAAAACTGTTCACCAGTCATTCTCCCTCTCAGAGAATTTTGCAGCTCTAGAGAAGACTGCAAAATTCTATAAGCCCTACAACAAACACCTCTATATAGTTGTTATCTGAGTTGTCTGTTAAATAAATGTAAACTATCCTGCAGTGAACACCCTTATCCAATTCCAGGCCTTTCTCATTCTAGAAAAGGCATAATCTAGGTCTATCATAAATTCATTTCTTTTTCTGTTCTTTCATTAGAAGTGTGATCACACTAAGTGCTACTTCAAGTATTTCCATGTGTGAACATTCTAAAAACAAGGTTTGTTTCCTGGACACTATTTTTTTCAGTTACTGGACACTGTCACACTGTTCTCACATAAGCTCTCTGGAAAATTGTCATTCACTGCAGGGCCCAAGAACTAAATTTTCTTTTTTTGTAGGAGTCTGTTTCATCCCTAAAACTGAGTATGACAATCCACAGCAAACTTTCCTGACCAGTTAACAGATGCATGCAGAGAGACTGTCGTCCCTGGGGGAGACGATCCCTATTTGTGCCAAAACAGAGAATGCTGACCTTTTACTGACAATTTGTCATCCGATGAGCCTGAGGTTTTATTAATTTGGAATAAAAATGTAATTTTCTTGGGGAAGAATCACTGAATGGTTGAGGTTGGAAGGGACCTCAAGTTCATCTAGTTCAACTTCCTGCTCAAACTTCTCACCTGTAGCAGGTTGCACAGAATTGGGTTCAGGTGGATTTTGTATATCTACAGAGGAGAGTCTACAACCTTTCTGGGCAGCCTGTTCCTGTGTTTGGTTGCCCTCAAAGTAAAAACTTTTACCTCATATTCAGAAGGAACTTCTGTGTTTCTGTTTGTGCCTGTTGTCCTTTGCCCTACTGTTGGGAGCCAAAAGGAATAGTCAGCATCCTTTTGACACCTCCCTTAAGATATTTGTCTACATTGCTAAGTTCCCTCTCAGTCATCTCTTCTCCAGGCTAAACAGGCCCAGCTCCTGCAGCATTTCCTTGTGAGAGAAAACAATTATCTTTGTTCCCTCTGCTGGACCCACCCCTGGAGCTCCACAACTCTCATGTGCTGAGGACCCCAACACAGGAAACAACCCTACAGATGGGGCCTCAGCAGGACTGAGCAGAGAGGCAGGCTCACCTCTCTCAGTCTGCTGGCAATGCTCTTCCTAAAGCAGCCCAGGATGCCACTGGCCTTCTTGGTGACTAAGGACACACTGCTGGCTCATGGACAGCTTGTTGTCCTCCAAGACCTCCAGGTCCTTCTCTGCAGAGCTGCTTCCCAGCAGGTTAGCCCTTAATCTGTACTGTTGCCAAGGGTTATTCCACTTAGATGTAGGACCCTACAATTTCTTTTGTTGAATTTCATCAGGGTGCCCTCTGCCAAGCCCTCCAGCCTGTCCAGGTCTCCCCACATAGCAGCACAGACTTCCGTATATCAGCCGCTCTCCCCAGTCTTGTGTTATCAGGAAACTTGAGGAGAGTACACTCCTGTGCATTCATCCACATCACATTAATGATTTCAACAAGATTGGACCTTGCACTGGCCCCTGGGAAATGATGATAGACCTCTAGTTAGATTCAGCACTGCTGATCAGAAACCCTGTGATCTCTGCTGTTCAGCCAGCCCTGAATCCACATCACTGTCTATTAATCTAATTCACATTTAGATAATGTTGAAAATCAGCTGGGAGTGCTGCCTTACACCTCAATGAAATCAGGTTTTTGACAGGCTGATAGTAAACCTTAGGTCTGGTGGAGTTCTGTCTCCATGAAAATCCTTCTTGAAAAATAGCCAAAAATCTACATGAAATTTTATTTGCCTGAGATGACTGAAAGGATGCAAGTGATAGTAGTTGAATGCCCATGTGAAAGTGGTTCAGCTGATCCATAATGGCAGCAATACTATATGAGCATGTTATTTCAGTATCACTCAAAATTATATTAAAATAAAGTGAGCATAACTAGAAACATGATTGTATGGAGTAAAAGACAAAATGGGTACATTATTCCTGTAAAGAGTATTGCATTTTTTAGAAATGGGAAATATTGTAAAAATCTGATTAATTAATAATGACCAGCTTGTTTACAGGTACCTAAAGCATTATCTAGATACTCAAAATGAATCCATATAATGCATGTAAATGTCTATGCAATAGGCTAAAGGCAGTTATCAAAACAAGAAATTATATTTTTCAGAAAGTAGAGACTGTGTCTACCTAAGGGAAATAGAAGGGGATTAGGCATTTTTTTCAGGTTATTTGCACAAGATTAATGAAACAGGCCAAAAAATTTTGCAATGATCCATTTTCTAAAGTAATATTGAAAATATTTCTAATAACCTATTTTAAAATTCTTGTGTGGCTGGCAGCCTGGCTTTAAGCAGGAGAGGTACATTTTTACTTTTGACATAAAGAGACCATTCAGTAGTAATAAGCAGAAAGCAGAAAACCAAAATTAGCTCTTTGGATCAGTATTCCTGGTTGAAGAACTAAAGCATCTTTCCAGACCAAAGCAAGTTCTTACTCAGAATGAGTCAAAAGTACCATCTCAAGCATAAGTGTCATTAGAAAAGACTTTAGAACACACTTGCGAAGAGAATAGCAGCAAACTGCCAAGACTAAATCATATTTGCCTAAAATTTCCAATAAAATCTAATCCCAAATTTCCATTTTATGATCTGTTCTGTGTAACCTCTTTGTCATGTATATGTATATTAGCATGTGAGCAATAGAAATCAGAAAATATAATATAATGTGCTATAAAGGACTCCATAAGAAGCTGAACTTGATTAAGTTTGATTTACAGACCACTCAGACTTCTTTAAATTATGGGAAAGAAGATAATTAATGAATGAAACCATGAAAATATAGCAATGGGAGATGATTTTCTATTTATTATTTGTTTCCCTATTATAAAATTACTTGAAATTTGCAGACATGTAGGAAATTATGTTCCATTCAATACCACAGACTTCCAAAATAATTTTCCAAAACATTTTAAGGAAACAAGGTTGGCAATGGATAAGAGAAACTATCTAAATTAATTAAAATCGATAGATTTATGGGGGTTTTCTCTGTTACTTTTTAAAGAAGATTTTGTAAAATTGAGAAATGTACAAAAAAAGAGAACAAAACATGAGTTGGTATCTACAAAATAAGAGGTTTCTAGAGCTTTCTGGAAAAGCAAAAACTGTGAGGTATTGTAGTGCTGTATGAAGTCCTGAAAGGATGGAATATGAGTAATGTGTTTTAAGTGAAAACACTTGCTAAGTTTAACAAAATGAGTATTTCTTTGCATAATGCATTAACAGAGGTTATTAAGAAGAGCATATGTCAAAATGATAAATGGGATTATAAAGGAGTTAGTAAATTAATGAAAGAAAAGAGATTTTTAATTCTGTAAATTCTAGCTTTTAGTCAATGGATTGTCAGACACTAGGAAAACAGATAAAATAATAGCTTCATTCCTTCACTATCTCCTAGAAGCATGCTAGTACCAAAGACAGGATATTATGCAAGACAGACCTTTGGTCAGTGTCAGTGAAGACATTTTGATATCTAGTTCTACAGTGAACTCACAAAACAGGGCAAGAAAATTCATAGTCTTCTGTGGGGCAGGTTATTTTGAGAGTTCTTCCTGTAGACAAAATAATCTTGGTACTCAGACACACTATCAGGTTAACAATTTCTCTATTCTTCATCATTTCTTATTTTGACACAAGGATAGCAACATAGCTGGTACAAATACTGCTGAAACTGGGAGGATCATGAAAAACTCATCTCTGAAATTGCTCAATTAACAAGACTTTCAGTTCCCTGGCATCTCCATTTACAGATGTGTGGGTCTTCAGATAAGTACTTCTCAGAAAAGAGTATTGAAGTAACCCTTTTTTTTTTTTTTTTAGAGCAAATATCAGCAGCCCTATTCAAAATATTTTAAAATTGCTAAAAAAACACAGAAAAGCACACAAAATATTTGGCAATGAACTTGACATACTACAGTTCATGTAATAAAAATTACTAAAATATTTAACAGCCACCAATCCTTGTTACTGTTGGCTGAGGGAAATGTAGCTATACCTAGTGATGATAGTTATGATGTTCTAGATCTATATTAAATACAGGAAAATAATAGTCAGGATCCTCAAGTGGTTAGTTGACTTTCATGTTCCTGTGCTTTTTGAGTGTTCCCTTGGAATGTCTGTAAAGAGATCCAACTTGAAGAAGAAGCTGAATGCAAATCTGGGCTTTGGCTTTGAGTCCTGGTTCTCAATTCAGCAACTTTTGAAACGTTATGTTTCTCATTTTTATAGCAAAAATGGGAAAAAATATAAGATTTCCTCAGCTTATTACCACGTTTTATGCTATAATTCTAAAAATTTTCACATTTTTCCAATTTAAGTAAATGCTATCCTGCTGGAACTGCTTATAATTTCACCAAAACTAACACCTATTGAACAGACTATATATTACAAAGACTAAATAATAAATCCTGAACACCAAATATGAAGAACTCTTTCTAATTAAGTGTATTAAATTAATTTATAAATGCATTTTGCTAAGAAATTAATGAACAAAGAATTTCCAGGAGAACTGTACTCAACAGTTTTACATTTTGAATATGAATATATTTGTTTCATGAAAAGTCCTCTTGAGGTAAGACATTACTGAATACTAGTCACAGTACCAGTGCAGTTGTGTTTTATGATAAGATGAATAGAATATGATTAGAACAACATGAACAATTTACAGGTCAAACACATAATTTACTCCCAGATAGGTTGCAAAGTATCCAAGCTAGAGTATTCAGTTACAAAACAGCTGTTATAAAAAGGGCTAATCAGTTAAATGCAGCTGGCCTTCCTTCTAGATAGTTCCTAGCTTTTTGTTTTTAAAAGGAGCTCTCCAAACCAGAAATTCTCTGTCTAGCTTGTTCTTGATTGGTTTTGGTTTTTTTTTTTGAAGTATAATTAAGATAATATTTAGACAGCAGACACTTTCCACCAGCAACACTGTGGTCAAAAACAATTTCCTAAGAAATAGTATGATGTAATCCTTTAACTGACCAGACTTAGAACTTTCCCTTGAAGGTCTCAGGCAAAATTAGATTCCCAAATGTCATACAGAGTAGGAACATCAGTGTCCATTTCCACTTTGCAAAATAGACCAAACAAAATTCTCAGGAAAAGGAACTCAGAGCCCCTGGTCCAACAGATCTGCCAAGGATGTCTGCCAAAAAAACAGATGCCCTGGCTGAGAAACAGATATAATTAACAGTACTTGCCAGTATTTTCTGCTTTATTTTCTTTCAACCTAACAGTGAAGACAGAGATTTTAAATATTTGCTTGTGTTAAATCAGAAGCTTTTAAAATTATTATAGAAATATTTAGAATATAATTTTTTCTCAATAGAAAAATCTTAGCAGAAATGCATTTTTAAATTCATGTAAATAGAAAAAATATTCAGATGAAAATATTTTGTTAGCAACACTACACATTTACAGCTAATTACCTTTCCTGCACAGTCAAAATTGTGGAGTATGGTGTCAAGGACATCCATATTAGCAATTAGTAAAGTCCTTTCTGATTTATATAGACAACTGCCATAAGAACAAAGACGTTTGTGTTTTCAAAAGAGTGACCTTCTGACCAAACTCTTATAAAACTTCAAAAAGTACACTTGTTTGACATTCATCCACCAAAACTGACTTGCAAAGCATGGTGCTTAAATGTCTCAGGGAAGGGTCTGTCATGTTTAAATTTTCCTCACTCAAAACATTCTCTGAGACAAGTCTTGCCTGGACATATGCTATGTACATTTCTATCCTAGGGAGAATTTGCTTTACAGGAAAATATATCTGTATAAAGAATACAGAAACCAGTAATACCAACAGCGTGTATATTTCCCTTGGTACCTGTTTCTTGCATTGCAAATCAGATGTTATTCAAACTAAGAACCCAACCAATTATGATAAGCATGTAAATAAAAATTGCCCAGTATGTCCAATGTGATAAATCCATGTCACTGTTTTAGCTGGAAATACAATTTTGTAGGCAACCCAGTAATGTTACCATA
The DNA here is from genome assembly GCA_013396955.1 of Regulus satrapa. Lineage (NCBI taxonomy): Eukaryota > Metazoa > Chordata > Aves > Passeriformes > Regulidae > Regulus > Regulus satrapa. The sequence continues at coordinate 126,743 of VWZN01003347.1, forward strand.
ACAACGCAATAGAATAACTTGTGCTATAGAGTCTAATCTAATAAATTAGACACAAATCCTACAAGTTTCTGGAAGTCCTGTATATACGTTCGGCATACTTTCTCCCCACATGCAGTCAAAACATGTCGGCATTTTCCTTGTTAAACCCAGTAAAGATATTTCTCTTTAAAGAAAGACAGTGCAATTTCTAATCTGGAAAAAAAGCAAAAAACAAATCACAAACCAGAAATTGTTTCATCCTTAGTATATTCTTTAACATTGTAAATAAATAAATGGTCCATGCTCAGTCGAAAAAGAAAAGCTATCTCACAGAAACTGCTTCTGGTCTTTGTAAAAGTGTAAGTTTCTTCTTGTTTTAGAAAGCCTGAGAAACAGGACTGGTTAATTAAGAAGCAAAATAAGTTCCAGTGAAACTGCCAAGAACACAATAATCTTTTAGTCCAAAGTTTGTGTAGGCTGTGTTTTCTTAAGCCAATCATGTAACATTTCTGATAGCCTGTGAGCTTGCTGGATATATCAACATTCTCCCTTAAAATCTCACATCCATTATACACATTTTATAGGAGGGGAGAGTGCAGCTGGAGTGGGGATGTCTCATCACCTTACAAAAAAGCACAGCCTCTGGCTTCCTCAAAATCACTGTGTAAATTGAAAGACATGTTGTTATACTTCTGCCTTTAATCTAGCTAATTTGTTTCTTGTAAACAGTAATTAAAAAGTAGCACTTATTCCAGGAACCTTCAGTCCGTCACCAAGGGTGTGTTGGCTTTCACCCCACTCAAACTTTCTGAGAGGTTTTCCTCCAGTTTGAAGCCAGCAGGCTCAACACCCAGTGCCTATTTGTCTGGCTAGGTAGCAGGACCCCTGGCAGAAGGTTTCCGGTCCATACACAGCGTTGGCACCAGTGCACCTCACCAATCTGGGTCTAAGGCTTTTGGGGAAGTCTCTCTGATATGTGCCTGAGGCCCTAAGGTACATGGCAGCCTCTGTGCACAATCTGTTTGTGTCTGAGAAGTGACAGGCGCTTTCACTGATTTCTTTATCAGTGCCCCTTCATTCTTACACAAAGCACAAACACCTTACCCTGCTCCTCTGTTGTGTTAAAAGAGTAATAAAGACCACAGTAACAGTGGTCTTACAGGGGTAGCTAAAGCAGTGGCTAGGGAAGAAAAGGAAAAAGAGCTTGCAATAAAATAGTTACAAGTTAGTTTAAAAAAAAAATCCCTAAATGATGAAAATTTTGCTATCAGGTGGAGACAGCTTGAAAAATATCTCTTAGGTATCTTTTTAAGAACAGCAGTTACCAAGATGCAACCTCTTGCAGGGTTTTTTTCTTCTTCTTCTTTTTTTAATTGTTTATTTCAGTAATTATAGACATTTTTCTTAATCAGAAAGTGATTACTAAATTAATAAACTCTGAAGAGAACACAGTGTTATGAGCAATAGTACAACTGTGCATTTATGAAGAGCTGATCTTCTGAAAGTAAACCAATACGATAATCAGTAAAAAACATCTGTTACCACTCAGCCATGGCATGAATTTTTTTGGGAACAGGTATAATCTTTGAAACTGAAAGATATTTACACAGACTATACACAAAGGCAAACTAGCCAGGAATTTATTAAGAAAGTCTTACTGTTAAATTCTTCAGACTTACAAGTAAAGAAATTTATTTTGCCCAAGTTCCTGGACAAAGTACTGCAGGATAACTGTTGTTGCTGGGAGAAAAATAATCCCATGGCAAGGAAATTATGCTAGAAAAGCCACAGCTTTTAAATGTGAAACCCAAAAAAAGTGAATATGACTAAAAATTCCAATTTGTAGTTGTGATTTTGGCAGTTCTCAAACACATTATTGTACTGTAACTGAAGACACATCATAACACTCCATTATTTACTTAAAATTTATATAATTTATCTTTTACTGTAGAGCTACCTAATAGAAATTTTCCAACTGTTATTCCAAAGTTTTGTTCTCTCAGTTCATGTTTCAAGCACTGAAAAATTTACTGCCCATTTTATAGAAAGAAAAGTCTTCACAAATATCTCAAATTACAGCCTCAAATACCCTCTCTGGTTTCTAAGGCAAACTTTTGGCAGCATTCAGTAAGAAATCATCTGTTAGAGGTGTCTAAACTAAATGTGTCCACAAATGCCACTCTCTGCCACTGAGGTCAAAGCATGTACCTAGTCCTTGTGATTTCATCTAAGAAGACCTTCAAACCACCTTGACTTGAGGCAGTTTTAGTTTTAGGTGGGCCTCATGTAGTTCTAATTTCAATAGAAAAATCCTAGTTGAAATAAAGTAGTAGCATGGGCCATTATAGAAATTTTACAGTACAAGATATTGACTTCCTGTACTGGAAGACTGTTTTTTTGGTCTGGATGAAGCCCACCAGCCTTTGATCCACAATTTCACTTTACTATCTCTTCTGTTTCTTTTAAATAAGACAAAGTGAAGCAGTTTAGTAGGGGAAGTAATTGTGTTTAAGCAGCCTTAAATTCTTTCTCCTAATAGTTATACTTTGAGGAGGTTCTCTCATTTACACAGAGGGAGAGTCATGGCTTTCAGCAACTAGCTGTTTCAACCAAGATTGTTTCATTGTTTGTTGGTCAAACAACTGATAAAATAGTGTGGAAATCCTTAGTCTGTTTACTGCATGTTCTGTGCTTTGCAGATAATCATCCCCATGACAGAGACAATACCTCTTCTGCAAACTGGAACGAGCAGATGAAAGACAATCACCATTTTGATGCATTTTAGGGGTAATCTGCTTACTGAGGGTGTTGGCAGGTTCAGAACATTCACTGCATTCAGCTGCTTTGTCATTAACAGTTTCATCCTCAGCATACTGCATCCCTTAAAGATTCTGTACTCTTAGGAGAGAACAGCAAAAACTCAAATGTTTTAAATGTCCTGACAGACTCAGGGTATTCACATTTCTCTCCTTTTCTATATGAAGGCTGTTCAGGGAATGACCAAAGCTAAAATTCAAAGAAGAAGCTGTCATTTAGTTTCAGGGTTAAGCTTGAAATTAAGATTTTCTTACTGAATCAATCAAGACTCCAAATTTTAATTTTTCTGGTTTTACACTGCTTGATTTTTCCCCCTAGTGTCACAAAGTTTATGCATGTTACTTCAAGAGAAAACTAACTCTTTCAAAAAGAATTGATGTTTATGTACAAAGCAGTACTAGTCTGCTTCTTTTATTTTCCATTTAAACTTTATAGGATAATAGAATCATTTATACTAGAGCAGACCTATAAGATCATTGAGTCCAACCATTAACCCAGCAGTTCTGCATTCATCACTGAATTCCTGGCGCTTGGCAAGGGAACTGGGTGCTGCACAGGGCTCAGCAGGCAGAGAGGCCCACCAGAAAATGAGCTAAAGCAACACTGTGTAGGAATAATTTTTACATACTTAATGAGGTATTGCTGAGAAATTTTTAATAGAACAGCTTTTAACATTGGTAAGTATTTAGGTTCTTCATAACTTTCCTCATCAAAAATAATATAAATTGTAAGAATAAATTGAAATCCTAATAATTTATTTTAAGTGCGTACTTGCTTTCAAAAGTATGCTCAATAAACTGATGAAATTTTGATCAAATAAATTCCACCATCTAAATAATTTTCAGCATAATTTTTACTGGAAAGTTCCCACTGAGAATAAAAAGTTTCTGTTAATTTTCTTCATTAGCAGAACAGAATTTCAGCTGCAAAACTTTTACTTCTCATCAAGAGATTTAATAAGCTGCTTGCAATTTCAATGGAACTGAGGTAATTAATCATGTCTAATAATATTTCATATCAGCATAAATAAAAAAAAATCTATGTATTTCATGACATGTCAATAATGTAAAGAAATCAATTAATGGCTATCTTTATTAAATTGTATTAAGAAGTCAAGTACTCCTTAAAATACTTTATTGATTTGATTACAGCAACAGTGTAAACATTAAAAACCAAAGGATTTTGTTTTTAGAGTATAGCATTAGTGTTAAGCCTTGTCTAGATATTTTTGGTGTTCAGCTTACTGTAAAAAGATTGCTGTCATAAGGGCCAGCATTCAATAATACCAGCTGTTAATATGGCAAAGAGCAGGGTAAAAAGTCAATTTCATGTTGTTTGTGACTGCAAAATTTCTTTGTCAAGAAAAATATCTGCTGTTTTCCAGCTGGTAGAATCCAACAGACATTGCTTTGCTGTGGACTGTTGATTTATGAGACCATAATTGAGTGACACAGCAGCCTTATATTCTGCAACAGCACTGCCTGCTGTTTCACTTCATTCTGTGCAGAATGGAAGTTAAAGAGCTGTAGTGAACCAAGCTTCAGAATTGGAGGCTATATTTTATTATCCATCAGAAAAAAGCAAGTGTGGTTTTCATTATTCCTGATGGCAGCACAATGGTTTTACTGCTATACACTGTGAGTAATAAGCCCACTGAATATCTGAAATATGTCTACTGCTTAGAGGTTCAAAAACTAACCTGTATAATATCCTGAGATTCAGCTGCTGTATTTGTTGCCTTGCATGTCTCTTACATTCCTTTGGGGAACATATATAGGGCATTTAAAAATTCAGGCCCGATCCTTCAAAGGTACAACCATACATTTGGCTTTGAAGGTCTCAGGCACATGAGAATATCTATTTTATGCTTAAAGTGTGACTGTACACACCTTTTAGGCTAAAATTTTTGAACACATTTTAAAATCATGTTATTTTACTTGTAATACATCAGGAAGAACCCATGTGAGTGAAGTTACTTAAGGTTAGGCTAGAAAAAAGTATTTTGCCTTGTAACTACTATCCCTAGAAAAAGACTCTTTGATAAAAGCCAGAAATATATAAATATAAAAATTTAATTGTAAAGATTAGTGGTTTTTTTTTTTCTTCTTTTCAAGAGAAAAGTGTCTGAATACTGGTCATCAACACCTGGAGAATCTTTTCAGAAGATTCCAGCATGTTAACGCTCACAGACAGATTGTTTACCTATGCCTTATCTTGGTATTTTTTAAAATGCATACGGCACTTCCATGGAACTATTGTTTATATTAGAAAACTTCTTAATTTTTTTAAAAAAATCAGCCAGATTATATAATGAACTTGTTACTTTTCTCCTAAGCGCTTGTTTTGATCTGTAGAGAGACATTTTGACAGACTACTTTTGAGAACTCATTGTAGAGGGCTTTAGTGCATTCCAGTGCAGAATGATAATAGCATATTGCATGGTGTCAGGAAATGAACTATTCAACCTCTAGTCAAGCTTCTGTCATTCCATTTTGCCCTGTTTTGTTCAGATTAAATTATTTTAAATACATACTTAGAGGAGAGAAGAAAAATATAACAAATACTTCACAATGTATGGTGTCTTTTACAGCATCATTATGATGTATACTGCTTCCACTTTTCATTGGTAATTATGTGGCTTTTTTCTTTGTGACATAACTTAAACTAAAATACAATATTAGACCTAAAAAAAATCACATTACATCTACAGCATCTAAGACGTTTGATCTACTCAAATATTTTCTCAAAGCAAGGAAAAGGGGCATTTCCTGCTTTATCACAAAGCTGAGATTTTTATGTGACTTAAATAGAGAACTTGATGTGCCAGCCAACATGTACTGTTATTTCATTATGTACTTAGCTATGTTTATTTTAATTTCCTTGATGCTTTAAAGGTTTGTCCACTGTCTAGCCTTAAAAGCCATGTATCTGACTCTCTTAAAATCCTTTCTTGCCTCCAACACTTTTCACAACTTTGTCCTGTTACTCTCCCAGTAATATCTTTGTTTCAGTCTTAAGGATTAAAATATTGACTTACCGCAAGTGAGTTAAAACTTAAATTACTTGTCTCTCTTTAAATACCTGCAAGAAATATTCCAAAGACATTGAGATATATATGGTGTTTTCTTGCATTTTTCTTGCTTATAAGAGCCTGAAGAAAGAAATCCTTTAGGAGGAAATATTTTTATGTTTTTATCGTTACTAAGTGTTTGACTCCAGTGGGTATTTCTCTTGGCTGTTTATACTTACAGGCTTTTTCTAAAGTTCTAGTGTGGATAATGCTTCTCAGAACTCTAAGGTCTCTCTTCTGTAATTATCATACTAAGGGGGTTTTATTTTAAGCATGATGAAACAAAGGTTCACAGGTATGTGTGAAATTATTCTTATTCTTAAAATCATCCTTCTTCAAAAACTGAATTTTAGGATATCCTCCTAGTGCTGGATAGTGTGATTACTGTCAGATTTGTAAGACTATCAGCTGAGATTTGTACTTTATGAGTACTCAATAGTCAACAATTTAATGTAGCTTAAGTGATTTCTTTTGTTAACAGCATTCCCTGAATAGTGGAAAAATCAGTTCTAGTTAATGCGACCAAATAAATGTATTTGAATAAACCAAATAAGTTATAAACCCACTAAATTGATTAATTACTCAAAGTCAATACTCAAAAAGAAATTTATTTAGTTAGGAAAGAGATGAATAGTGGAAATGATAGAAAGTAATCTTTGGGAACAGCTATGAAAAGTCATCTCATTAATATGCACATTTGTTACTAACTACATGTATACAGTATATCAAATACATGACTCACAGTAAACTCAACATACATTAGCCTCTTTCTTGCTCTAATTTCATTAACATAGCAGAATTGAATCCTGTGTACTTTACTATAATGCCAACAAGCTTTCTCTTCATGCAAATATATTTGGAACGCCTGTCAGAACTACAACTTTGGAATATCTCATCTATGAAAACATGCATCATACATCAACTCATTTGACTTGCAGCCTTACGCCCTACAACCTTTGTTTTCTATGATTTCTTACCCTATTTCTTAGTTAATAGAGATAATTCACCTTTGCTATTTATTCCTCATAAAAGGTCCATTTTTGTTATCCTGAATAAACAACTGTTTGTCACCAATCATCAAATATTCTAGAGAACAGTGACCAAAGCATTCCTCACAAACAATACTTTATCACAGAGCTCAGTTTGTAGTGACAGGCATATACTGCATCACCCAGAGTGACAACTAAAATAAAAAAAGAAAGGTCCCTGAAGAAAGAATGTTGGCATTTTATCTTTCCATATGCCAATAAGTGCTCTTTTCATCATAGAATGTGTTTAAACACGCTTACTTTATTACACCATGATTGTATTGAATTCTAAGTGAAGACAGTCATATTTTCAAGGGGATTTACATCATTAGAGTCACTCATTTCAGTAGGCAAAGTGTTCTAATGTACTCTTAAAATGACATTTGGGTGACATTTAAAGTTACTGAGTCAATAGAGCAGACTTTTTTTTTTTTCCTGAGAACAGAACTTCAAAATGAGTAATCTAAAAAAAAAATTGAAAAATATATAGACTTAGTCCAGTCCAGTTGCAAAAATTCTGCTAATTTTACTATGGAAGATGCTTAAGCATTTTCTTTCTTGATAAAAATTTTGCTGATAAGACTTTTGTCAGAATTCCAACCTGACAGCAGGATAGTACTATCACAGTAACATCAACAAATTTCAATGTTATCACTCCAAAGCACTTTTAATTTGATCTCCTTAGTTTATCTGACATAATACCCAACTCAATTTTAATGAGACTGAGAGAGGAACTGTTTGCTAAATGGTAGTGGGACATAAGTGGCACAAAACTTTCACAGATTCCATCCTAAAAGGTCGGGTTTTAGCATTTTGATCATCTGTTGAATTAAATCCTAGCCAGCTGCCTTCTGGGTCCTCAGGTTCATACTTCCAAAAGCTTCTGCTTAACATTCCAAACACTTAACCTGTTAAGCTATTTGAAAAATATCAGCTAAAAGCACATATTCAAGGCTCTGACTTTCTAAGTACTAGGCTGACTCTGCTTGACAGGGAAGAGACACCCACTGCCTTCTTTCTGGGATGGTAATCCCACTGGGACTCTTGCAGCACACTGAGATAGGTGAAACCTCATGGAGCAGGGCTCTTCTTCCTGCCCTACTCTTCATCAGACTTTTGACATTGGAGGTCAAGCTCATCCCCTCTCCTGGGAAGGACACAAGAGCTGTAGCTCCAGATTTCTCAGGAGAGCTTCAACCATAGGTTGTTCTGGTATTGTTCTGCACCTTTTATTTTAGCCGAATTGTTTGAATCTGATCTTGAAGTACAAATCTTCAGCCCATTGGTCATGGCATACTTTGGAGAGAAAAAGTATTGTTCCATTTTAAAAGCTCAAGAAATGTAACACCAATATCAGAGCTGTCATAGTCTTCTTCAAGACAAAATAGCAAAGGAAATGTACATAGCACTAAATTAGGATCTCATTGCACACAGAATGAGCACAGGTATTTTCAAAGAGAAAATAGATTTTAAGGTCCACCAGGTAACAGGTGGATAAAGTATATGTTTTGGCTTTCAAACATTTTATTTTCATTTTTGATATCTGTAAAAGGCAGAAAAGTAAAAAAAAAAATAAATCTAATAACAATTCCACCATATTTTAAACCTTGAAAATTGCTGCAAACTAGCAATTAGGGACAAAAAGCTGCATGCAGGACTGAATGACTGAATGACTTATTCATTGACAGGTGATGTTCTCATTAAAAGACACGTCAAGAAAGCAAAACTATATTCAAAAAATATGGTCTCCTTTTTTAATTTTTCTTTCCCTCGGAGGTGGGTAAAAATCAGTGATAGGTAAGAGGAAAATTGTGGCAGGTCTGGAGAGATTGAAAGAGCAGCTGGAATCTGTTGTATTATGACCTAAATGAGAAAAACAAAACAAGATAAGAACTGAACCTAAGTCTTACTCCAAAGACAAAGCAGGAATCTTGTTGAGTAGTAAGTCTTTCACAGAATCACTGAATTGGTAATCACAGAACTGTTAGGGCTGGAAGAGACCTCTGGTGATCATCCAGTCCAACCCCTTACCAAGGCAAGGTCACTTACAGCAGGTGACCCAGGAATGTATCCAGGTGGGTTTTAAAAGTCTCCAGAGAGGGAGACCACACGACCTTCCTGGGCAGCCTCTTCCCATGTTCTGCTACCTTCATTGTAAAGAAAGTTTTTCTTATGTTTAGGTAGCACTTCTTGTAGTTTAGTTTATGGTCATCACTTCTTGTCCTCCCTGTGGGCACCATTGAAAATAGTCTGGCACCACGCTCTTGGTGCCCATCCACCTTTGGGGTATTTCTATGCATTAACTTTCCAAACTTCATCAAAAGAGTAATACTTTTTGCCACCAAGGATCATCATTGATAGATTAAGATGCCAGATGATGCATTAACCAAAAAAAAAAAAAAAAAAAAAAAAAAAAAAAAAAAAAGTTTTTATTGAAT
>VWZN01003347.1:141870-157393 GCA_013396955.1 Regulus satrapa
TGTTATTCCCAGCTATTTTTTTAAAGAATGTAAATTCTCATTCAATGTTAAGTGAATCAATGATCTCAAACTAGTTACTAACTCAGGTCACAACACTAAATAGCTGAGACAAATTTTGAGTCAAATACTCCTAAATTATCTGAAAAAATGATATTTTCTTTAAATTTATGGGGGTTTAAAATTATCATTTCTCCTAATTAATATTTTCTGAGTAAAAACATGCTTTATTTTCTCTATTTATTTTGCTTGTTTTCTTCTTCTGTTTGTTCAGAAATGAAATTAGGCCACAGCAAAATGCTGCAGTTTTAGCCCATGTAGCTCATGTATGGTCTATCTCTATATTTATAGCAAAATGCAATTGAATTAATTAATTTTCCATGACTGTTAACTATGTAAATCAGAATTGTCAAACCCTTTCTTTTAATCTCTTGAAAAAACTCATTTTTCAGGAAAGAATGTTCTTCCATGCCATCTAACTCAATGTTAGGGTCTCCCATTACAATAACATTGTTATTTTTACACCTTCTGACACAATACAAATATCTGAGAATAATAGTGAATTCCCTTCTGTCTTCTATAGTCAAAAAATGCTGTCAAGCATTATCATAGGCATAGAAATTCCTTTTTTGTGCTTATGATATTTTCTTAAGTTTCTGAAATTATTATGACTAGTAAATGTGCTTTATTAGCATTTGAGCACTCACCATATGCTACTGTGTAAGAAATAATTTAAATGCTCTGTGGTTTTTGTGGACTAGGTGCATGTATCTCTCTTGGATGTTATTGATATTATTGATGTTATTGGTGTGGAATGTTCTTGTACATACTGTGATAAATTAAATAAACAAAAATCAGAACACAGAGTACCCATTTGTTCAGATTCTACGTGACTTTTGTCAATATGTGCAAGAATTCATACCTGAACCTGGACATAAAAACCCTGAAATAAGAATTGCATAATAATAAATATAAAAATATATGCTCTATTTATAATATATATAAAATAACTAATAAATTATACAATAAAATAATGATATCTGGTAAAATTTGATGAACTGCTGCTTCTCCAATAACAGCACAATATCATTAAAGTGCCTGTATGACAAACTCTTTGTATTTTAACTGGTTTTATTAATAATATTCTTATGTGTGTTACTGATTGCCGGAGGCAAAATAAATGTATAAGCAATTTAATATATGATGAAATTGAAATAAAAATATTTCACTGAATTTCGTTTTGTGCCTGCTAGACATCCGTGTGCCATTGTGTGAGAAAATAGCATTTGACTCTCCTTTTCTTACCTGCCAGAGACTGTAGCAGAAAGAAAGTGGTATAGCATTTTGTGCTGCCTCCCTAGTGCTGCCCTGTGAAATCAGCTCATTTGAAAACCAGTTGCTAGTTAAGGCTTCTCTTTTCTATGCATATTGACATAACTCTTACACCAGCACTATCAAAATGCACAGTAGAAATGCTGAAGGGCTTGGAGCTCCATGGTGCAGCAGATTTTAAGTTGCAATTGCTTCTTTTATGTTGCCACAGTGCCTTGCTTTCATTGCTATGGAAGTTGCCTCGCCACAAAGCACACCTTTGTTATGCTTGAAACCAATGCCTCAATATGCACATGGAAAGAGGATAATTAGGTTCCATTGTGTAATAGGTGAGGTAAGGCTAGAATATAGCACATATACTGGGTCGTATATTTTATTTTCTGAGTTAAAACAGCATGGCATTTCAGAAGCAGATGAAAGTTAATCAAGCATCTGTGCTACAGGGCTTACACAAGAGGCAAATCCTCACCAGCCTGCCATGACTCTCATATTCTAATCTCTCCCAGTCTAACTGTGTTAGTGTAATGAGGTTTCCTTTACCCGTGTCAATGTAGCTAACAAGATTCCTATTTGCACCATGATCTTATAAATCCAGTTTCTTTCCAGTAACAGCCTTCCAACAGAAGGAATGTAAGTGTTGCCTTATTTGAGATAAAGGCACATAAGAGTAGGTAACTGCAGTTATATTTAAAAAATAAAAAAAAATAAAAATAAAAATCCTGCCCAACACCCCAATATTCCCCCTCTTTAAAGATTCCAAATGAGGCTATAATCTAAACTGCCTCCTTGAAATGGGTAGAATTCCTTAAAAGGCACAGTAAAACAAATAAATCCTTCTCGTTTTTCAGTACCATATTAATTCTTCATTGGTCCTGCTCTACAACAGGGCAAGTGCCCACTCCTCTTTGAGACTCCACCATCACAGCCATGATGAAACATGGCTCAGCCATCTGGCATCTTTGAGACTCCACCACCACAACCCTGAAGCATGGCTCAAAGACACTCTTCACTTTCTCATATGTATTAAAGTAGCAATCTGTCACATTTACCCTTTACCAAACTTCCCTCCTGTGTACTTTACCCACAAGAGACACTTTTCTATCCCATAATGTCATGATGTTCTTGTATCAGAAGCTGAATCTGCCACTCACCAACATCTGTGCTTGTAAAACATATGAACTTAATTTGCCTCATTCTTTTTCCTGGGACAAAATGTGTCACCCTCAGGCAGTGGTCTTCTGGGAGCTGAATAAACAATTACTTTAGTCTAAAGCATCCCTCTAAGATTTGTACATGAAGTATAGAAGCAAAAAAGCCTTTGTAGGTTTGTCATGCAATGTGAGTTTGGATACTCTAAAAGTCTTAAGCAAAATTAACAAAATCAGCTCCCCAGTTTTGAGCTTAGTAGATAACTATATAAGTGTTCGGGTTGTTGATTGAGACATGCTAGTGTTTGTTTTGTGGCTATATTCAAATTGAGGTAGAGCCGAGCACTGATTGAATAAATTCCCTGCATAAGCATCATGGAAACAAGAAGTTCTGTTAGAGAAAGAGCACTTGATTATGTAAATATAGAGTTACAGAGCTACACTATTTGTTGAGCAATTGGATACCATGGAGTTGTTAGTGTACAAAAGTAGAAAAAACCTATGTGAAAGGTTTATGAGGGCTAAAAAAAAGCCCCTGACTTGTCACTTGCCTAAATGGGTCAAGAATTACATTCTATGAAAACCCAAGCAGTCCACATAACTGTGTTCACAGTGTTAAAAAATCCATGCTGAAAATCTGGGAGAAAACATACCTGTGTTGCATGTGCTTGAGAAATAAATGAATTGTGAAAGATCCCAACTCTGTTTGAGATCATTGTGCTAAGCTTTGTGCCTGTAGCAAAACAAGTATAAGCTAAAGTGTCTAATGAAGGACAGCTCTGAAAAAATAAAATAAAAGACAAAGGGACACATAATCCACTCATTAACTCTCCACCTTTGTGTAGCATTTGTGTGGAGGCTTGTTTACCTAATCCTATCCTTAAATCACCTAGTCAGGTAATTTAAAGTTTGAAATCATTTTCTTTTCTACAATCAGAAGCATGAAAGCAGTCTGCCTAAAAAGTTCTTAGATAAATCCTATTAAACTGTGATAAATGGCATGTCACTGTATATGGCAGTTATCTATGTTTGTAGACAAAACATAATGAAAAATTGTTGCTAGGTGTTTTGTGGTGCTATACAATAAAGCACAATAATGGAGCGCAGGGAAAACAGCAGTCTCCTCATCTACACTGCAAGCCTCTCAGATTTGTGCAGACACAAATGAAAGAGGAATTGTTGCTTGATTTCTTGGGCTTATGATGTAGGATTTAGAGAAGTGTCATGCTAAGGGCAATTATCTAAAGCTGCCAAGTTCTAAACATTTTGTAATTTGAGTAGCTCTTCAAGAAATAAGAAAAGTCTATGGTGACTCCACTTCTTATACATGTATCTTTCATCCAGCTGTCACAGCTATCTGTTTAATAAAAGGTCCACCTGGAGCTCTATTGCATTTTAAATCATACTACTGAAGCAAAAATTCTACACCAAATGGAATATTTCTTTGTAACAGTGTCCAAATCACTATCCCAATCAATCATGTTTAAAACATGTGCCTTCATGTTTTCTCTATCCAGTGCTTGCAGCACTTTTCTGGAACTTGCTGTCACAAAAAAAATAGGACTCATTGCTTTATATAAGCCATCATTAGGCATTACGTGCTATAGCTAAATTGGCTAGATAGGTTCTTATTAACTCCAAGTGTATCTTAATTCAGTATCATCAGGCTAAAAACCTCTTTCTGAATGTTATCATATATACCACTGAAATGAAAAATGGCAAAAAGCAGTGATTCTGAGACAGAGAACTCTGACAGCTTAATGATCAGGGTGAATAACTAGGGAATATCTCTCCCCATCCCCAAGGTCTTAGCCAGTTTCAAAGCCTGCAATATGGTTTAATCTCAGATTTGCTTGTGAATTATTTTAGTATTTCTGAATCACAGTTTTCAACAAAATATGAGGATAAAAAGATTCTGAGTTGAAACCAAATGCTTCTATAGCTCTGTGAAAGATGTGGGTCCCTTATTGAAGGACTTTTCTCTTTTTGTGCATGTGTTTGCAAATGTCTACGTGCACACACCCCACTTTGGGCCTTAGAAGACTTTGTCATTTCTTTTAAGAAGTGGTTTTGCTATTCTTGAAAAAATTCTTTAGTAAGTTCTGCTTTACCGAGGTGTATAGTCCCCATTTAATTTCTGATATGATTTCAGTTTCTCACAAATGGTCCTTTTTGATAAGATAATAAACCTTTTATTAATCATTCAGTTATTCAGACTATAATGCTTCTTCTTCCCCCACTGATTGAAATTTCGAATTTTCTTTCAGCCAGAATCTGCATCATAACTTAAAACCATTATGTCTCATTGTTCTACATCTTTCTGAAAAGACCATTGCATTTCTTATAGTCTTTTAGGATGCTAACATAACAGAATTAATTAATGAAATTCTCATATAAAATATTGGAATCTAAGTGTTATGGATACAAGAACACATGCAAACACGTACACTTGGAAAGGAATGAGAACTCTGTACGGTGAAAATAATTCATTCCATTACTCAGTGCTGACAAGTTTGAAAGTGGAGTGCTATAAAACACATTTTGAAAAATGCACTCTGTCCCTGATTTTTTTTGCTGTTGTTCAAAAAATTATTCGGAAAGAAATAAATAGGACAATACTATAGCTTCTGCCCCATTACCATAAATTCTTCTAGTGATATCAAGTCAGCATTTTTAAAATTTAATTAAAGAAAGAATGTGTACTGTCAGTTATTTTCATTTCTCTATCAATAAAGTGTCTATTCAGTTCAAGATTTTTTTTTTTTTAAATATTAATTTTATGTCTCGGTTGGGTAAAACTTCTTTGTTTGCTTAATTAGAAAAATGACCTTTCTTTGTTCTACTGACAGAACCGCCGGAATTTATCATGTTTCATGCTTCATTTTGAATTTATTATTTTTAGAAAAGAATCATCCTTATTTAGCAAATCTGGTGAATATTGATCCTAGAAAATATCAAAAACAAACACATAGTGATTTTTCTCAATTTTTTACTCCATTTCTATTAATTCCATAGGAACTGACTTTTTGCACACAGGTAAAATTTCAGAGCATTATTCGACTAATCTTAACTAAATTAATTATATTAGATAGTTTATGCGCACAAAGAACATTTACAAAAACTGGGACATCAGCATTTGCTTGAAAACACAACTCTGGTTTTGGTAAAGAGAGATGTATGTACCTTACCAGACATCAGTTCATAACATGCAGAAACAGAGTTTAATAGTAATTCTCCTTTAAGTGAAGTTGCTAGAGGTAACACTGGCAATGGAATTCCCAATATCCTTATGCAACATGAAATTCAACACTTCAAAATAACAGTTCAGTCAGGTTAAAAATGGGAATAGCAGCCTTTACTTTGCAATGCCTCTTTCTTTTAAGTTAAGGGATCCTGAGAGAAAGGATTTGTGGTCAGCCCCACTAAACAACACTGAGACAAAATATGTGTCATATCACACGAAAAGTCTGTTGAAAATATTGAAATACAAAACAGAGATCCTGAGCCCTGCTTTGGCTTTGACAGCACTATTAAACAGCAATAAGAATTTCACAAGTATCTATGTGGAAAACTGGGACCATTTTGTCAAGAGTGTTCCTGAGAATTTTAGATTTGTGTCAGTTATTGGACTTAAACTATTTTAATGTGTGTTTCATAAAGGACTTTCTTAATATTTTTAATAACTTTAGATTTTTCCTGATGCATGAAGGCACAGGTATAGTTTGCTTAGCCATGACTTTATTTATCCTTAATTCTATTTTCTGCAGACATTCCCTTAGCAATTGCTTTGTGGTGCTTTAATGACTTATAATTGTCATCTATAAATCAATCAGCTGTTCAGAATCTGTGTTCTTGAATTCCTTCCCAAGTACATTTTTGGCAGCCAACTACACCAGTATTTCCAGACAACAACCCTCTCTGTTCCTTTTTGCCAAATCTGTCCTGTCTAGTTGTTATATTCACTTGGCCTTACCATTTCTTTTCTTCAGAAACCAGTTAGGGTCATATGTCACACCTTTATAAATGAAGCGGTTTTGTTTTCCTCACAAAAACAGACCATCAATATATCTTCTTCTGGAGAGTGAAATTCAGTTCCTTCTTTTCTATAGCTGTTCTTCAGTTTTCTTCCTTCTCTATGGCCGTATGTCTCCTTAATATAGTAATTGATTGATCTGGAATAGAACTAGTACTCAATAGAATCCTTTTCAGCTAAACACTGAAGATATTTTCTGATGGTAAAATAGATGAATACTTAGATAGAACCCTGATTTCATAGAATCATAGAACCATTTGGATTGAAAGGGACCTTAAAGATCATCTTGTTCAAGCCACCTGCCACAGGCAGGTTCACTTTCCAGTAGACCAGGTTGTTCAAAGCTCCATCCTACTCCAGGTGTGGTCTCACCAGAGCAGAGGAGAGTGGCAGGATCCCCTCCCTCACCCTGCTGACCATGCTGGTTTTGATGCAGCCCAGGTGGAGGTTGGCTCTCTGGGCTGCAAGTGCACATTGGCAGGTCTTGCTGAGCTTCTCCTCCATCAACACCCCAAATTCCTTCTCCCCAGAGCTGCTCTCACTCCATTCTCTGCCCAGTCCGTATGTGTTGGGATTGCCCTGCCCCAGGTGCTGGACCTTGCTCTTGGCCTTGTTGAACTTCATGAGGTTCACACAGTGCCACCTCTGAAGCCTGCCCAGGTCCCTGTGGATGCCATCCCTTCCCTCCGTGTGTGAACTTCACTGCAGGGCTTTTTGTCATTGGTAAACTCACTAGGGATGCCCTTGAACAAAATGTCAGTGATAGCCTGTCACTGACAAAGCACCAATCCTTGCTAAATTCTGGAGACTGTGGGGTTTTTATGGCTGTAGTTTAGCTGTATTTCTTTCTCATTTCAAGTCTTGCTATGTATGGCTTCAGGCATGAAAACTTGTTAGGTTTCCATGTTGATACTTCTCTTTTTTTTGACTTCACATAGAACCTGTTCGATGGGATACTTTAAATGTAACATACAAATATACATCATAATACTAATATTGTCTGCTGATCAGGATTCAGGGCTTAGCCAGCTCTGGTTCAGGTCTTGTATAATAGCTCAATTTACGCCTTATGTAGAGAAAAAGTGAGTCTGTTTTGATGATGAGAGTTTTTCCAATCAGTGTAGGGAAATTTACATTCTGATTTTCTCATTTGATCAGAAATCTCACTGCGGAGACAAACTGGGATGTTCTGGCAGAAAAAAAAAAAATAGGAACCAGTATGCCCTGCCTCAGATCAGATGCTGAAAAATAATATTTATCTACATGGCAATATTTGGGCAGAATTATGCTGAAAAGTGAAGGCAGAATTTTACCTTCATTTTTTTTGTCTAAACTGTATCACTGAATATTGAGCCACAGATGTTTTCTCCTTTACCATGTATTGGTTTATCATAGATAGGATCTGCAACCTCAAATGCCAAAGACTTGTTTCTAGGTCTTCTTGTCCCCTGCTGCCATGATTGAATATCATCCTCAGGCTTCGGAACACAGCTCTCCAGAGCTACATTCTAAACAAGTCCTCAGCCCCACAACCAACTCCTTTTTACTCTGATTTCAGCTAATAACACTCTTTGCAATATACCCTACCCACTCCTTACTTGGAGTACTGACACGGGAATGCTTTTCTGCAATTACCTTTCCCAAGACTTTTACAATTCATGAAGCAACTGTAGCTGGCTATAGCTGGCAATGTGAATCTGTGGTAGATGAGTGATAACTCTGATCTTATATGGCAAAAGAGTGGAGGTGCAGCATGACACATACATGTTATGCAAAAATTAAACAATGCTGAGCTCCTCAGAACTGACCACATTTTCATGGAATGAAGGACAGAACTAAAATCACTACTAGCAAGATGACAAAGTTGTTTCTAGAGGTATAAGTGAAATTACCACTAATTTTCAAGGTCAATTCTAAAACGACACTGCACTGTCGTGCTTCGCAATATAGAATAGAACACAAGTAATAGTAATAGAACATTACTATATTTCTAATAATAGTAATACAATATTTCCTTCAAGAGAATCCTTAATTCCTTCCTGAATGCATCTAGCTCAACTCTGATATCAGGTATAATGCATTAAAAACTTGGATTTAAGGAAGTTATTTCTGATCTGCTATGATACGGAAATTTTGACACAGAGCTCAGGAAAATTACCAGTTTGCAAATGCACTGTGCCTAATGAAGCCCACAACTGTTCTCAACACCCTGCTAGAGACAGTCTTTCTCACCAGCTGGCTATTTACATGGTATTAAGTTGAATTGTATTAATTTGCTCCAAATAAATTGTATGCGTGCCTGGCTTTTCACTGATGATCTTGTGGCTCTTTTTGATGCATCTAGGGAGTGCCTCCAGTGAGTAGACCCAGTAGCTGGTCTGAGACAAGAGCACCCACCTTTAACAAGCACAGCTATTACCAAGCTAGAAGACAGATTTACAATTTTAGCATAGTTGCTTTTTAAAATGTTTATGGTGCTGATATTTTGTCTGTGGCAGACTCAAAGCACCTGAATTTTTCTCTCAGCCTGTCTAAATATTGATCCACTAACCAGTTTCTGAACAACATCCATGCACCTGATGGGATAGCATGACACCTTTCCAACTGCACACCAAAGTGCAGTGGGAGAGTTCAAACAAACCAACAAACAAACAAACAAACAAAGTAGAGCCTCATTTCTGCAAGTTGAACAGAAATTAGGATTAAATCAACTCTGCCTCAGATAATCAATACACTTCAAAAAACTGAATTGAAAATCTATTTGTTAGAGATACATATAAAATGAAGAATAGAGCAGAAATTCTGGGTAGTTTTCACACAAGCCAGTATAATACAGGGAGGCTGAATAAAAACAGCAAAGCCTTGAGATAAAATCAGTACTAGTACCAATTCCAATAAATCAACTTTTTTTTAACCTCACTATGGAACTTTTCAAAGGGGATCTTTCCTACCTCAAACATTTGGTCAAGAAGAGCAGTGCCTGTACAGGGTTTGCACAGGATTTATGTCACACATCACATATATACATATATATATATTGCACAGCAATGAGTTTTATAAGCTCAGAGTCCCTTTAGAGACAGCCAATTTAGTTCCAGTTGCTCACAGAAAGCTCACCCATTTCTTCCAAACTTCTTGTTTTCTTAACTTTACAGCCTCCTGGTAACATTTCCAAAAGCAAGTAAGGTGTCTTGATGTTATATTTGACAGCCACCAACAATCAGACAAAATATCTACTTTAGAACTTGCTTACTGTGGAGGCAGAGTTGCACAGATCTTAGACACAATACAGCTTCCTGGGTTGGTCGCTCAGCATCTGATTCATTCTGTGTTCCTGAGGCTTTCTTACTAAAGGTAATGAGCTAGGAAATTTAAAACTTTTTTTATCTCAGAACAAAATGCAGTTATTTGGCTGCTTTGAGTCTAGACTAAATGGAAGGCTTCCATTTTGAGGGTGATATGGGCTGGAGTTCCTTTAGAACAAACTTCCAAATTTGCTTGCTATTTTTCTCCTGAAAACCAGTCTAACCGGCTTTTCTGCTTAGGGATCCAGTGTCAGAATTTGCATAATTTTTTAAAACAGATTTGGGTAAAATTCTCATTCTTTGCTTATATTTCTGACCATAATAATATAAATATACCACATGAATTTGAAGAATGGAAGAAAAGATGGCCCCAAAGAATTCATAACATAGAAATGAAATACTTTCCCCTGACGCATATGATATGACCTGGCTAAACACAGACACACATATATCTGGATTCTCCTTCCTATTGACTCTCTCAAAAATGCTTTTGTTTAAATTATTGAAATAGATTATCCTCTGAAGATGAAATTATATAAAATTTATAACTCTCTAAATCTCACAGTCTCGGACACAAATCTGGTAACACAAGAAGAGTAATCTATGATCTACAGGCAACACTGCTGTAATCCTGTAGCCAGTGTTAGTGTTATGGATCAATTGCACTGTGAGTCGGAGCACAAGAAATTACAGACAGGGAATGCTTCTGAAATCTTGGTTCCCATTCATGCAGTAATACCTACTGTCCATCTGGATGAAAGACGTGGACATGGGCATTGCTGCTTACAGTGCACCTTGTATCTAGAGAGTATTCACTGAAAATATTCCAGAAGCAAATGTGAGACTGTGAATGACATAGTCCCCAGAGGAGGGTGTGGGATAGATTGTCTTTTTGGAGCTGTTTTTTCTGGGAGAGGTTTTCAAGATTTTGTTGGGAGGGGATGCTTCTTGGGGTATTTTTGGTTGGGGTTTTTTGGGGGTTTGTTTTGTGTTGTTTTGTTTTGTTTGGGGGGAGTGTTTTTTGGGTTTTGGTTTTTTGATTGTTTTGGTTTTGTTTTTTTGGTGGGGGGTTGTTTGGTTGGTCTATTGGAGTTTTTAAATTATTTGTATTTGCTTTGGTGATTATTTTCAATTTTCCTTTTCCCCATTTGCACCATATTCTTGCAAATATTGTGCACTGGTTTTGCTTTTAGTAAAAAAAAAAAAAAAAAAAGTGTCTTGACTCTTTGTAAGGAAGCAGAAATACTGTCCAAAGAGAGAAGAAATTTTTGATTACCACTATCTCTCATCTCTGAGTATTATGATCTGCATTCCTCAGGAGATAATATGCTTCACTACGTATTTGCAACCCACCTATATATGCATAAACTGAGGTGCATCATGGACTATCGCAACACAGTTGTTAGTCCAACGCTGACTGCAGCACTGGAAGACAAAAAATAGAGTAAAACCAAAATTATAAATCAAGAGTTGGAGAGAATTAAAAAGAGAAAGGGAAAATATTGTTCCATGCTTACTTCCAGTGGAAAAAATAATCTCCTCAGTCAGGATGTGAACTTTTTTCAGCCGTGCTATGTTTGCGTCTCTAGTCACAGAAGATGACCCATTCATAAGACAATAATATTGACTTTTTAACTTCTTAATATAACAGTGAACTTGCAGTTTTAGAAGCACATAGTTTAGATTCTGAAGAAGGACCTCTCTTCATCAAATCTCTGCATTTCTGGAAGACGAGGTTAAGTCCCTTGCTGATTCCAGTTTTAGCCATCTACTAGAGAAAAAGTAACAACTAGAAACACCTGGCTTCTATATCCCTCTAGCAGAGCTCCTTGTCCATATGTCATTAAAAAAGCCCCCAACATTTAGAGATAAATTTAAATTTATTTAAATAAGATAAGTTTAAAATTATCTTCCTAAGATAAATAGGTCTAAGAATACAGACTATATTTAGGCAAGCTCAAAACCTGGCTGGATTCTCTGCTCAAAATAGAAGCTGGACCTGCCTTGGGACAGAGAGTTCTTTGGAAAACTGCTTCTGCTGCTTCTGCCTGCAGCCACACAGCAATGAGACATGCCCACAGTGGAAGAAATATTTCACAGGATGGCTGAGGTCAGTTCAGTCAGATAAAGCAGGGTACTCAAGACTATGACCAGTCAAGGTTTTGAACAATATCAACAACTTTGAATCCCTCTGTTGATACAGTTGCCTGCTGAAGTAGTTTTCTCTGAGTCTGCAGATTATACTTCTGACAGAAAATAAAATATTCAAATCTTTGGGTTTTTTAGTTGCTACATGACATCTGCTTAAATTTTACATTTACCCTCATACTCTATACAAATGCCATAAAATTAATTATGTGAGTTGGATGTAGATATTTTTCAATATATATAAGATTTTTCAATTCTAGTTCTGATATCAGTGGTTCACATAAAACAGTATCCTGTGAGAAATGCTCTGATCTGTAACAAATGGCAGCTACTATGAGACTATAGTGAGTATTTTGTTATGGAGCTGGACCTGTCTATATTTTTTATGTGCAAAAAATGAGCTTCAATCTCATTAAAACCAATTTAGAGAGGCATCCAGCAGTGGGCTGAGGTCAGAGACTTCAGTAAAGTGACATTTGATTAAGCTAGAAATGTCAAGCTCTCAAAGCTTGGAAGAAATAGAGTTAGGGAGGGGAGAGAGACTACCAGTCCAGTTTCTGTATAGGGCTGGTTATGCATTCATGACTTTGGATTAAAACTTGTGATTCTGTATGTATTAGAGTTTATGGTGGAAATTCAGGTGCAGGAGTAAGTTAAGATGTGATAGAATGCAAGGTGATGGTCTGTGCTTAGATTTTAGAATATACATGTTTCTGGTTTGCCCTTGATAACTAGATTATGGCACTCTGAAATTTTGAGATATGTGTAAGAGATACCATGTTGGAAATAGCATAAGTGGGCCATGATGCAGTGTGACATAAAAGCTGAGAGAAGTGGGTTTTTTTCTTTTTTTTTACTTGTATCTATCAGCATAATTTTGGCTTTTTACAGTTGAATAATCATTTTCAACATGTGACATATTTTGAAAAATTGTGCATGACAGTGTGTAAGTGACAGAAATTGTGATGAGATAGGACAGGATTGCTAAAAAGATTAAAGTCTTGCTTTACATCCAATGTCATATAATTGATATGCTGATCTCCACAAATGAATGGAATTTTAAAAATACTTTCTGAGCAGATAAAATAGATAGACAGTTTCCTATGAAAGTTGTATGCTAGTTTTGTGGGGGGTTTTGTTGTCGTTGGCATTTTTTTTTTTTTTAAATTTAACACCAAAGCAAATCTGTTCCTAACTTTTTGTGGTGTTGGTGAACTGGTTATCTACAAAAAGTGGTAAGAAGACAGAAACAAATATCTGATGTGGTACTTTAATGCCTAACAATCTAATGCAAGGGCAGACAGAAACAGTGAAATTTTTCTCTGCAGTACTGTCCATTTTATGACCAGACAATAGATGCCTAGCCCTTAAAATACTGAACTGAGACAAGTGACACCAGGAGCTGGCATTGAGATTCTTACATCCTCCTGAGAAATCTTTTTCCTGGTTTACTACATGCATTCCACTTAGACTGTATATTCTAGAGAATAAATCAAACAATTATTTTTAGCTGAGTACATGCCTTTAGTCTTGAATCACTGCATATTCAAGATATTGAAAATAAAGTGCTTAATAAGACAATGAACTGGAGTGAGGTATAACCCTTGTAGGAACAAGAGAGAAATACTAGGGAGGTCAAATCTCTCAAGATCAGAGAAAAGAAGCAATGTAGGAAACCTACAGGGCTATCACATCTGCTCTCAAGAATCGACTAGTCAGGGCAAGAGTCTGTAATCTATTGCCTCCATTACAGTATGAAACATGAAGAACTTAGAGTCCTGGGAAGGCAGGATTGCTGGGCATCAGCCAAGACACATATTCTCTGTTCTGAATCCCCCAAGGAGAGGGGGACCAGACTGGGGAACAATGTGTCACCAGGCTCCTGTGTAGCGCTGCTGTCTGGAAAGCAGCTCCCATGGAAATCATTACAACTAAAGACAGCCCTCATCAATGGACAGGGTGTCTGATGGTTTTCTACAAGGTAATGTTGCTGATCTGTATTTAGACTGGGCTTTGATGCACGAAATCGTATTCATCTTGCAATATCTAACTTCTAGAAGCATGACATTTGGAGAACGTGATTTACTGTTTGTTCTAAGGAGAGCCAACTCCTTCCCTGGACAAAGAGATGTGAGTTGAATATATGCCAACTAAACTAACACAAACCAGAAAAGTTTCTGCACTTAAAATGCATCTTTCTGGCAAGCTGTGTCAGAGAAGAGAATTGTTGATTCCCCATATCTTTCTGTCACATATATACTGTTAAAGGGATTTTCTACTGAAAGTAACCAGAATCTACTTAAAACAACTGAAATAAAAATATATGTTTCTGATCTATGCGGGCTTGGAAGGTGCATCTTCCTTTAAAATTAAGCTCTAAAATTTTGTTTAGAATAATGATTCTAATCTGAAGGATCATGCTCCCTTGCAAAAATTTCATATATATTTATAAATTTAGAAAACAATATTGATTTTTCTAAATACATTATTTATATAAATACAAGAAAATGTAAGGATCATTATTTTAAAATAACAAGCAAACTACAGGCCTAAAACTATCCTGAGTTTGTGCTTGAGGCTACATAATTTCTGGCAGAGGAGAATAATGACAGCTTATGCCTTAGATATTCTCTTGGTGATTTCTGAATTAAAAAATGATTATTTTGGGCATTACTACTTCATTACTTATGCATATTAGACATACTTAGTCATATGCTACTATTATATCTCCAGATGCACTATTTGTGCTTATTCCTTAATTATACATTTTGGATAACAGCATTCAATTTCCCGCAGGCATGGCATTTTCACCTTGCCTTGTATCCACTGAGTACTAAAGATTGCATGGTGATTCATCAGTTTCTTAAACTCAAGTTGAATTATGAATTCAGGGTCACCCAGGAATGCAATTCACTGGTCAAAACACCAATTATATTCTTGCACAGGATCCCATTTAAAATGTCAAAAAAAAAACCCCCTCAGACCACCATTTGATTAATAATTTTTTTCTACCACCACTATCTTTATGATGATTTCATGTAGATGTTTTTACCTAGGCCTCCAAAAACATTAAGAACAGTTTATATAGGGTCTGAAGTATCCCCTTCTAGGCATTGAGAGAGCTATCCCACCAAAGGAAGTTCTTAGCCATGCTGATGATATTTACCCTGATAACTCCACACTGACTGCTTCTTATCACACACAATCTCTATGGTTTACACCAAGTTCTTGATCCATTTTTTCATGACCTGTCTAATCTAATGTCCTCACTTAAGACAAGCTCTTTATTTCCCTTCTGCCTGGGGACTCACCATGTCTTCCTAAATTGCTTAAATTGGTTCCTGCAGAATTGCCTTGACCACTGTTAGGTTAAGCAAGGGCACACTATCATGAGCACACCTCCTCTCAAACTCTCTGTTCATGGTCCCTGTGGTCACCCAGAAACCAAAACAGGATATCCAGCATTTTCATCGTGCTCACTTTGCCAGCACAGTGGGAAACAGGATGTTTAAGTCCCGAAGTGACTAAAGCCACGTAGATTGATTTTGGCTGGAAAAAAA
>VWZN01003347.1:166615-190311 GCA_013396955.1 Regulus satrapa
TGTAATCACACAGTAGAATTGATTTTCCCAGGCTGGTTTGGATTTGGAAAGTATAAATGGATTTGAAAGCTCAGGGAAGTCCAAGCCAAGGAAGAAGTGTTTATTGATGTCCAGTAGTTTGTGAGAGCACCAAAACATTTTTCCTGGAGGCCTTCAGCAGCTTTACACAGTGGTAGGATCTCAAGGGTCCACAAACAGAGATTTTGGAACCTGGTAACATTTTTTTGGGTACTTTTAATAGACACAATAAGAGAAAATAGTTTTCCCTAGTTGCTATCTTAAAGAAAAGTCAATTGAACAACACCAGAAGAATTGCGAATATCTTCCATGCNTTCTGAACTTCTCTTTTGGCTTAATACCTCCTCTGAAGTTTATCTAACTCTGTATTTAAAATTTCCCCTTAGCCACAGGAAGTCCAACAAGCACTTTGAGAGTTTACACTAGTGGAACTAAAGAGTTACAGTATTGATAGGGGTAACATTATTTAAGTCCTACTTTAAAAGTAGTAGGCGATTTCTAAACATTTTTCAGGCGATTCTAAACATTTTCTTATAAAATTCTAAATTATAAAATTATAGAATTATAAAATTTATAGAATTTTAAAATTCTAAATTAGGATATTTTCATGATTTTTCTAGCACATTTAGGTAAGCATGACCAACAAAGGCAAAATAATAAAGAAGCAGTGGTATTACCAAGAATAACTTCAATAAACATTTACTTAGAGGTTAGAAGTAATTTAATTTATGTTTAAAAAACTGTAACATGAAGAATGGTGGTCTTAATTTGCATGTTCAGACATGACATATGTCTATATTTTGGCCTTATTATCATCCAAAAAGCTTTTTTACATGTCCTTTGATTTGCAGTTAGGTGCTATGCCTTTTAAGTGTTATATGCTTATATGTCATCTCTCTTCTGCTTTCTGTCTTCTTTCTATTCCTAACTTACACAAGTTTCACCACTGCTAACAAGCCACATGAAGTAATTAAAAATTAATAAACCAATAAAAGCTCCCACAAGGACACAAGAAACAGCTAAGTAGCCATCATCAAACCCTAAAATAACTGTAACAACACACTGAGCTATAACCAACCATATGAGCAAATAAAAAATTATTTGACCATGAGGGAAAAGTAAGTATTTTATTTACAAAACCAGTATAATAAGGAAGGATTAAGATATAAATCTTCAGAAAGAGAGGGAGGAAGAACCTTGCTGATTGCTAACTGGGAATTAACTCCAGAACATGATAGTCAGCTGGACCATAAGCCTACACTTCAGTAATTTTGCAGTAGCAAACTGAGCAAACCACCTCATCCTAAAATGGTAATGTTCTGGCTCTTTTTTTAGTGATGTCTTGCCCTTGAAACAAGGACTGCCCAGAAAACACTAGTAATTTCATTTTTGGTGCCATGCTGGGATCAAGATGGAAAGAAACATTATTTTTCTAGTGGATAATGGGTTTTAGGTGCTCAGATTTTGATTATTGCATTGACAAAGCTGATGACATCTTCAGTGTCATATTGGCACTGGAGGACAGGGAGAACCAAAGAAATCATGTACTAAGAGGTAAGTGGATATGTCAGGTTGTCTCATGGAAAAATCATATTTTTCTCTACAGGAAAAGTATAGTAAAAAGTCTGTGATACCATCTTATTTCATGCCCTGGTATCTTCCATACAAGAAAGGAGACTAAATTGAAAATTTTATTTATTAGTATCATTCAAATAACATATTTTTTCCCCTTCTAGATTTCTGACAGTTGTGCAAATATAGACCTCTTTAATGGGAATGTATCTGATATAGTACAATACCAAAATCTAATATATCTGTATTATCTAAATAGGTGAGGAATGTATTTTCATTCATCTCTAACATTAAAGGCTTGATTCTTCACTGTCTTATTGTGTAGGTCTTTGGAAATATCCTAATTCACCCAGAAAGTAAAATTGAAACTGAGCACTCCTCCAAAACAAAACTTAGTTCAAGGTACCCTTGCAAGATTTTAGTGACAGGAAAATTGTATCAACTGGAGATATTGAAATAAATAATTCTATTCATTATTTCACATTGAGAACTTCTCTATTTTTTATTTGCTAACTAAAAACAGGCTTTGAGATTTTAAGAATATACCAAAAATGACAAATCCATTACAAATGGAATTTTGAATGCTAGGTTTATTCAGACTGGAATAAAACATTTTAAAAATCTTAAACTGTCTGGCAAGACCTGGAGGATATTAAGATTAGTGAGCTCGAGAACACTGGCCCTGCATATTGCTACAGCTGTTTCCATCAGCTAAATTCATGGTCTCATAACAGATGATACAGGAATTGTTCATCAAAGCTTTTGAAAACTTTACAAAACTATGAAGGTTGCTCTTAATTATATGGCATTCATTGCCTTTATTCATTAATTATCTTCTGACTGAATATAAATACAGATAATTCACAGGATCACTACATTAAAAACATATTATCATATTTGCCTATTTGTTCTGTCAATATTTGCATGATACTGTTTAGATTTATTTTCCAGAGCACTCATGTTTTTATAATGTAGAGTTATCTTTTAAAATCTATATATATGATAGAGAAGACTTTCCCAGTTCTTACATTATCATGAGATGCAATTTCTCTCACACTGTAAATTTAGAAACATTTAATAATTTTTCTCTCATAGAACATCTAGCTAGTGACATGCTGTCATAAAATTAACGTTGTAAAACATCCATGTGTCATCTTTACAGACTAGTATATAATTCTTCTGTTTTCCAGGACAAGACAACATTTTCAATGGAAAATATAACATGCGCTCTTTAGAAGTCTATGTTTTCTAGAATATCAGTGAAAGTGTTAAGATTTCAGGTGTTTGTGGTATTCATAAGAAAAAACAGTTTACTTCAAAATGTACATTTTTCTGGTGATACCCCTTAAGAGTTGCTTTGTTGTACTCAGTGTTAATTTTTTTTCCTATATTTATAATTTCTTAGGTCTGTAAATGAATCAGGAGTCCTTTATTCAAAGAAAGAGCATAAGAGTTGTTACAAACCAGTATGCACTAATGAGCAGCTGATTTTATCTATGTTACTGGATAAAATTAGTCTGAATAACTTGTAATTGTTCTCCTGAACAATTTCTCTTTGTCCATGCACATGTGAATGGATTAGGCTTTTGGCCATCTAAGCCCTGCTGAGAAAGAATTTTCCTGAGAATGGTCTATATCCACTATTTTCTGATGCTGAAAGAGAAATCCCCATCTACGTGGGGAAAATTTGGACAATTACATTTTTGAACAAGCTTTAACAAAGAAATAGACGGTGTTTGGAAGATTTGGCAGACTCTCTGGGGCTTCCTTTCTTCTGCATTTGAGCAGCTCTGTGACATGCCCAGGTTACACAGAGCCCGGACCCGAGAACATCTCCATGGTCTGCTCCCAGATGGGGGCTCTTTCTGAAGCTCTGGTCAGGCCACCCATGGTCAGCTCATCAAAACAGTTCCAGCACACCAATTAAGCAGATCACTTGAACCCCAAATCTGCAAAACTTTCTATAAGGCACTGAACTAATTTTTCTTCCTAAACCTTCTGATACTTGCTCTTCTTTTCATAACTTATGAAAAATAAATGAATTTCAAAATGACATTACTAATAAACACAGCAGGTCAAAAGGTGACCTGAGGAAATATCCCATTTGTATTGGCTGTTTAGCTAGCTGGCAAGTACAGATAACAACTTCACAGCTAAGAGGCTGTTTTCCATTCCAGAATGAGAAATAATAAACCCTACTCTTTCATCGGATGTTCTCTGAGTCAGATTCTTTCCACTGAGTTCTAATCTTCCCCCTCCTGGAATAACAAATATCAGTCACCTCTCACTGCTTAGAAAAGGTACTATTTTTAATTTGAAAGGATGTGGGTTTTTTTCACTTTCTAACTTTCTTTCTGTTCTGTGCAGATGAAAATTGCTGCATGAATGCAAATTTCATTCATTTATGCAGCCATTTATTCAGCTTCAGCTTTTGATAAATATGATAAGACTTGTTTCAGGGACAGCGGAGAGGCTGACTGATTCCATTTGAGATTTAATGGTTACTAAGAGCTTCATGAAAAGTTCTGCAGGAGTAAATCCTTCAATAAAGAAAACACATCACTGACAGTTCCAATTATGTTTTTACACTAGACAGTGTTTCTTTCCTGTGGTATTTTACAAAAGACCAGATTTTCATTTATGAATCCAAAAAATATGTTTGCTTTACATCTGCAGCAGGATTTAGACAAAAAGATACATTTATTTTCACATCTTTTAATAAATAGCCAAATAGGATTTTTTTTCCCATTCAAAAAGCTATTGTATTTTTTCATGGTCATATTTTCTTTTAGTTTTAGCATTTTAAGATAAAATATTGCAGAAATGTCCATTATATAAATTTTGAAAATTTTCTTAAATGTCTCTGTTCTGTTAAACCATTGTACTAGAGGATTCTATTACTCTGGTTTTGAAAGACTGTGAACAAGACAAAAGTATTCTGGTATATGGATGATTTAAGGACAGATCAAGACAAGCAAGACAAAATCCTCTTGCACTACTGTAATGCAGCAGAAGTGTAACTAATGTGGTGCTTTCTTCGGAGGTAGTGAAATGTTCTTTCAGATTAAGAAAATACCTCATCTACATTTAACCAGAAGGGCAGCATTGTTGCAGAACATTTTCTCATTGGAATGGTCACCAACTGAAACATGCATTTCAATTTCCAGGACAAGAAATAGAAAATATGCAGATTAAAAAGACAGCAAGACATTTTCAAAGAGTCAGGGTATCCACATTCTGTAACAGCCTGATAAGGAGAAATTTTGAAGTTCTCACTCCAGCATTTGTTTTCCAACAAGAACAGGTGGGGAAAATATCTTAGCTGGACAGGCAAGTACACCTGACTTTGCCGATACACAGATTGAATGAGACAAATGAACTCTCAGCATCACATCTGTTTGCACCTCTCATGAATCCTGAGGAAGTGTCAAGATGCTCATTTATTTATGAGCTCAACCAAGTAACCAAGCACATATTTCAAAATATTTTTTTCAAATATGGTATAAGGTTTCAAAGTTTAGAAGTAAATGAAATATGACACATAGCTACCCAGCTTTTTATTATTATTATTATTTTTCATTTTTTATTTTTTAGAAAATGACTTAAAATTAATCTTTTCTTATTTCCCAGCAGGGACATAGATTAATGACTTGAAATAAATTTATATGGTAATATTTAGAGGATATCTCAGCTAAGCACCCAAAATAAAATATAAAGTTAGAAGAAAATTTCCCATCTTCACAGAATGCAACTTTCAGATAAGAAAAATATGTAGGAATATGAGTCACTTTCTATAGTGCATGGAAGAAAACAATTGTCCCTTTTGGAAGCACAAAAAAAAAAGTCAGGAGACAGAATTTCTCCTGATTTATTTCAGTAACTTCTAAAAAATAACATCAAATTAAATCAGTCTCATTTATCTTGCCTATATGAACACTGAAAGTGTACAAGCATAATAATATGATGATTATGCTGTGTTTAGAGGAAGCATAATTGTCAAAAGAAATGGAAAGTGTTCTTTTCTTAACTCTATTGATTTCAGCTGTTAGTAGGCTCTGCCTGATATCAACTATCAGTCTCTGCATAACTCAACTATTGAGTTTATTTTAATTGGTTTTTTTTGGTTTTTGTTTTTTTGGTTTTTTATCCACAAGGTAAAATACTCAGGGAAAATTCTGTCTCTACTCAAATAGAGTGTAATTTATGTCACAGTGCATCCAAACGTGCCCACATGTTTTCAAAGAATAATGATGTTCTGACCTCAGTATATCACCTATAGGTAAGGCAGGCCTCCAAAGCACTTATGCCTTAATTTGTCTTGTAGCTCAAGTTTTTCACTTGGCATTGACAATGTTTCGATTTTTCTCAGCATCACGTCTTCATCTGTTTGAATGTGTTCTGTTTTATTACAAGATTCCTTCTTATCCTTTAAAAGCTTAGACCAGACAGTGTAAGTCTGTTGCGAGAATTCATTTTCAGCTTTCCTTATGTCACTTAATAAATATTTAATCATAATCATTCACAAAAGCAATATGCATATCAAAAATGCTGAATTTGAGTAGAGAGGATTTTCTGACTCTTAATTCTATTGACTTCAACTTCTGAGGAATATTAGCCAGCTTTCTTTAAGGAACATGATGTTTCTTATGTCTCTTTCACTGAAACTATGCCTTCTTATATTAAAAAAAAGTTATTTCCAATGTTAATATACTGATTTCTTCACAGAAAGCATCTCTGCATTTATTAGCATCTCTGGAAATTGGTGTTAAAGCTGTGACAGACAAAATTTTAGAAATACAAAATATTCCATTTCAGATATTTCTATTAACTTCATCTGGATTTCTGTATATCCACCTATAAATATAAGGCATTCTGTAAAGCAAGAACCTGTAACTTCAAGTCTCAGAATAGCAGGTGGGATTTCTAAGTAAGGAAATCAATTTACTTTAGTAAGAAAATTTCCTAAGTAAGGAAACATTGCTTTAAAATATTTTTTGGCCCACAGATACCTGGGACTTCCATACATACAGGATTTCCCCAGGTCTTGAAGTTAATGGAAGTCTTTGCTGATCTGCAGGCTTGAGGTTCTAACAAAGTACAGCTACAGGGGACAAACAGTTGGAAAGGAAATAGGGTTTTATGACCTTTTTATCATTCTATCTCCTATGCCTGCATGCACATCACTGTTCAGTTTGAGTATTGTGATTTTCTCTTTGTTCCCTGACCTATCTAACAGCTTTTTTATAAGCTACAGTTTCCCAGTCTATGGATTCTTGATGGTTGAATAAAAGTTGGTTGTTAAAGTTCCTTTAGAAATATCCATTGTTCATAACAGACACTTGTTTTTTCCGTGGTAATCTTTTAAAAATAAATAATGGAATTCATGATGAAGTCACATGGTCCTATATCTCAGCTCCCTCACTGTGAAATGATCCTCCCTATTTTAAAGACAAGTTTTAGAGCTAATATGGATTTTCTTTTGCTCTGATTGTCAAGATGGATTCCCTCCCCATGAGCTTGGCATAGTCAGTGCCGCCAGCAGAAACATGGGGTGCACTGTAGCCTACAGGGCCTGCCTGTAAGCGCAGCCCTCTCTTTAGCTTCTGTCATCAAGCAAGTTACAGGAGTTCCAGTCCTGGAGAGAAACTTCTGTGCCTTGCCTCTCATGAGCAACAGCTAAAACACCAATTTGTCACAATAAACCATTGAAACGTCTGGTCTAGTCAGATAAAAAGATTCACAGAGTCTTTTAGAGCACTCTGCCCTCACCTGTAACCACTGGTAGCTCACACACAGCTTGAGGCCAGGAATACCAGGAGCACAGTCCTGACTGTCCAGACGGCTGTGGTGTGGCCAGACAGAGCAAGTGCTCCTAAGGGGTACATCCTTCATGGCATGCCATGCTGACACATTCCAGCTAAAGCCTCATCATGCTGCTGGCTGTGAGTGGTGCCAAGCACTGTGAAGGTCTGTAAGTGGTCACCTTCTAGGACAACAAACCATCACAGTGTCAGTGATTCAGTGCCTTCATGCAACCACGTGGGCTTCTATACAGGTGGTTGGGAAAGCGAAGGGTAGAGTCATTACAAAGGCAAAGAGCAGATCACAGGCTGTAGTGCACAACACTAGAAATAATCCAAGTGGCTAGATTTATTCGTCAGTGGGTTTTTCAAAGTTTTCAGTTCATTTCCGTCTACATATTCCTAGCTTTAAATCTCTTTCAAGACACTTTTCTTCCTGTCTACTTATCTGAAAAAAAATTTAAACATGCAAAGTTTCTTTATTTTCAAAGCTCTCCGCAGCCATGAACAGGAATTTCTTATTCATTATTGTTACCATGGCATATGGAACACAGAACAACCAGAGCAACATGGAGTCCTCACAAAATCCCTGCAAAGCAGTAGGAGAACTATTTAAATTCCCTTTTTCACTACCAGTGGAGTACCTGAAATCTTTGAGAAGCCAGTATGGAATACAATATCCTAGTCATAATAAGGGGTATGAGGAATGAACACAATTTGTGAAAATTAATCTAAGCTCACTTAGAAGTAATTGTGAGGGATGTTTAAGGACTCACCCGAACCCTTTATTCAGGGAAAAATTTAATTATTTATCCTGGTTTTGGTATAGCTGTGCCTATGCTAAGTAGGTATTTAGTTACTACTAGCCAGGAGAACACCTCCTGTGGAGATGAGTCTCACCTGTTATGGTTCAGACACAAGATTCAAGTGCTTAAGAAAACAGAAAGCAAGCTTCAAAGTTGAACAGCAAATCCCTATGGAAGGCACCCCCATCCATTTTCATAAATCCAGTGATGTCACTTTGAAAGTTCTGCTATAGCTAAAAAAGATACAATCCTCATTAAGAAACCATCTTAGGTTCAGGGTTCACAGCTATCATAAGCACAAGAATGAATTCCATCACAAAAGACTGAATTTCTTTCTTGCTTCTTGTCAGACTGAAATATTTTCTTTTTACTATAAACTTTCCTTCATTTAATCCTCTATTGATTTCAATTAAATTCTCACCAGGTTTGCATCTCCAACTGAGAAGTTTCTTCCCCTCATTCATCTGGTTTTTAGACTGTTTTTCAGGGTTTCAAATCTGACAAAAACCCTAGGGAGTGACAACAAAAAATAGGCACTGTGCTAGGAAATAAACTTCCTGTAATCTGTCACTATGAAATTCCTTTAAATTCTCTTTCTTCACAGATGGGCAACAGTGGATCTAAAAACTAATTAATGATTCTCATTAAATGCTTTAAATTTTAAATTGTTTTGAAGTGTTGTAAAAAGTGTGGTTTTTCTCTAGCAGGGTGACAGAGAGAAAATATCAGTTTATGGCTAAAGAACTGTTCTGCAATATCAGAGATGTGTGCATGGCTAACTTTTGCCATAGACTTTCTAGGAGATTCAGAGCAAAAAACCTTATTTGTCCTTCTCTTATTTGTAAATGTCTGACAAAGCCTGATCTGCTTCCCATGGTTTAGTGCCAATAGATCTATTAGGACAATATTGGTGAATACCAGGGAAGGCATGAAAACACAACTGTGCAGCTGTGTGCATTTTTATGGCTGTCTTTTCAATAAGCAGAAATATCAATAGCATCAATAAGTACGAAATTTTTTGCTTATGTAATTTATGTCTACTTTCAAAATAAAGAGATTTCCTATTTTAAATTTCAAGAGCTTGTTTTTATTGTAAAACTACACAATCTGAAGCATTTATCAGAAATGCACTTCAGAAGTCTTGAAGAAAAGTGATGTTCAACCATAGTTTCAATAATTAAGATGGGATGTTTGTAATTATCCCATTTTCATTCCTGTTACTACACCAACTGCATATTTAACTCAAATAGCTCTTATGATGAATGTTAAAGATAAATAGCCTTTTTAATTGTTAGAAGGAGAGAACTGGGAAGATTCCTGTGAAAAGAAACAAACAGTCAAAAAGAAGGCTGTTAGAATAGGTCTCAGGAATGGTGAGAGCAGATTACTTGTTTGGTTAGGTAAATTCTGTAGAGCTTGAAGTCAGGAGGAGCTGAAGTATTTAATGCAAAATCATGCAGAATGTCCAATGTGAAACACAGTATGAGCTGTGTACAACTGCACATTTTCCTATGTCTCTTATAAAATACAGCCTAGAATGTCTGCATGTGTTATTCATGACCACTGTTAGCATTTACAATACCAAAATAAGAAGTCTCTGTATTTATTTTTTTCTTAATGTTAAAAAAGTCTGAGTTTCTTATATACACTTCTCTCTTTCTACTTTATAAAACGTTAGCTTCTGTACAGGTTTTCAGATGCATAACTTTTCAAATCTTAACTGAAAAGCTTACTATGGCAGCTTAGATCAGTGCAATATTACTCTTGAAAATGAGCCTGCAAGGGAAATTACATTCCAAAGAAAAATAATTTAAACGTAATGAAGACTCTTTTAAAAAAAACTTTTTCTCATTCCCTGCAATATGTACTCTCTAAAGGACAAAGTTTTTGCTATTATGAACAACTTTTAATTTCTATGTGTGTTCTGCTAGCCGTTGCCCAGGGTGATCATTAGTGTTTTGGTTCTCTTAACTACAGTCTCAAAGGTCTGCACACAGTTTCCTTCTGGCACAAGGCTTCAGTGTACAGAATCTCAACTATGAGGTTTTGAAAGGCTGCTAAGAATTGGGGGGAAAAAAAACAAAAAGGACATTAAACTTCAGAGTTACGGCTATCTCAGCAGTATTTTTGGTTTACCTATAAATCCAAATATTCACAAGTCTGCAGGCAGAAAAACTGTACAAGGGATTTTTTTTTGACACATTCTGAGTTCAATGAGAGCTGTGCAGTTTATGGCTAACAGCCTGCTAGTGATTCAGGAATTCTCTCCTTTTTCTTTATTCTAGCTATGAGCCACTGACTGATTTATCACATTTACCACTTGTATAAGTTCAATGTGAAATTGCATAGCAGTAATTTCATAATTTTATGAAATATTAATGAAAGCAAGAATGGGCAGGCAAGAGCCATTGATTTATAGTCAAAATCTGCTACAGTTTGCAGAAGCGTAGCTGCTCCTTTTGAATCTTGAAAACCAGATGAATGCTGAATTACTTAAAGTGTTTCAGTTATGTGAAAGTATAGAAAAGACATATAGCTCTAACCTGAAAAATACTATATTGCACAAAAGTTTCTTTCTACAACAAAACATAAATAAATAATGTGGATCTATGTCCCTTTCAGGTTTAAAATTTTTAACTCCCTTGTATTTCTGGAAAGTTGCATATCTTAAAAGAATAATGAAGTACTGACTGGAAATTCATAAATTGCATTTGTAAGTAAACCAGATCTGATAGAGCTGGTGTTTTCCTGAAGCTAGGAGAATAAGCAAAAAATAATCACTAAGAAACTAAGAAAGTTTACAAAGAATCATGTAGAAAAAGTATACTACCTATCTTACCTACTCACTGAGATTTTTGAAGGAATTGATTTGATATTTTGCTTCTACTTGATTATCTATTGTTTTAAAAATGTGAAAAAAAATTCTAGGCATATGGTCACCCTGATTTTTAATCAGGAATTTGAAGTGTGGTCAAGCTCTGTCATTATCCCTTGATGTATGGAACAAGATTGTTCATAACAATTCATGTAAATGAGTCTCCATCCCAGTATTTTTATAAATATTAAACCCAGAAAAACCAATTCCAAAGAATCATAGAATTATTTTTGTTGGAAAGGACCTTTGAAGACCTTCTAGTTCCAGCTTCTCTGCCATAGACAGGGACATCCTTCACCAGACCTGTTTGCTTAAAACCCCTATCCAGCCTGGCCTTGAACACCTCCAAAAAATGGAGTACCGACAACTTTACTGTGCAACCTTTTCCTGTGCCTCACTACCCACCTAGTAAGGATTTTTTTTTTAAATTATTTTATTTTTAGTCTTAATCAACTCTTCTTTGGTGTAAAGCCATTACCCCTTGTCCTCTTACAGTGCCTGGTAAAAAGTCACTCTCCATCTGTTTTATAATCCCCCTTTAAGTATTGAAAGGTGTCAATAATGTCTCTCTGATACCCTCTCATGATTTTTCTGGCTCTCCTCTGGATTCATTCCAAAGGTTCCATGGCTTTCTTATGCTTGAGACCTCAGAACTAAGTGCAGTACTCCAGGCAGTGTTTTGCATGACCACAGTGGAGGAGCAGAATCAAATGTCTTAAAATGCT
This sequence comes from Regulus satrapa, assembly GCA_013396955.1. Lineage (NCBI taxonomy): Eukaryota > Metazoa > Chordata > Aves > Passeriformes > Regulidae > Regulus > Regulus satrapa. The sequence goes on from VWZN01003347.1 coordinate 178,413, forward strand.
GGCCACAGTTGTTCTGATTTTTTTTAATAGCTTAAGATATAATTGTCTTCCTTGGCTGCCAGCAGACATTGTCAGGTCATGTTCAAGTTTTCATTCATCGATATCCTTAAGCCCTTCTCTGCAGGGAGGCACTCAAAGCATTCATTTATCGGTCTGTACTGATACTGGTGATTTCACCAATCCTGGCACAGCACCTTGCACTTGGTGTTGTTGTACTTTAGGAGATTCCCATTGACCCACTTCTCAAGCCTGTCAGGGTCCCTCTGGATGGCATTTCTTCTCTCATGGAATGGTGTGTTCTCTAAACTTGATGATGTGTGTACTCAATCCCATTGTCTATGTCATTATTAATGAAAAGATAGCAAACCACTTCCATATGAAAAGTGCTATATGGAAAATCCTCTTCCTGAGGGACACCACTTGTTAGTGATATCCTTTGGACACTGAGCCATTGACTACAATTCTTTGGATGCTGCCATTCATCCAATTACTAATTTGTTCAATACTCTATCCGTTAAATCCATACCTCTCCAATTCAGCAACAAAGATTTTATTTTTTTTTTGTGGACCAGCTTCAACTGCCTTAAAGAAGTCACAGTAGAGGACATCAGTTTCTCTTCCATTATTCAGCAACCTAGCCACTCTACCATAAGCCCCCAAATTAGCCAGGCATGGTTTTCCTCTTTGTAAAGCCATTTTGGTTGTCTTTAATCACCTCCCTGTAATCCACACGCCTTGACATATTTTCCTAGAGGATCTGTTCCATGATCTTACAGGCACAGAGGTGAGTCTGGCTGTTTTGTAGTTTCCACTTTTGTCAAACTGTCTCCCTCAGAAAACTGAAATTCATTTTATGCTGTAATTCCATAGTCTCTCCAAGCTACCAAAATCTTTCTGAATGGGCACAATTGTTAAGAAACAGTGACAATATTTTAGCATATCCAGATCATGACATGGAAAAGACAACAGGAGCCCTTTTATTTTTCCTTTGTTAAGTCTCTTTTACACATCTTGAAAGCTGACACATATTGACACAGACCACAACATCTTAAAGCCTTTTACAAAATAAAGAACTATCTTTTAAAATGCTCTTCCTTTTTTTATTTAATGCAATATCTCAAACCATAAATTTTAAACTTTAAGGGTTCTCTTGTGCATCCAGGAGATTAAAGTTCTTTTAAGCTGGTTGCTAAAAGGAAAAAAACAAAAAAGGGCAATTTAATTTCTGTTGTGAATCCCCAGTTACACTGATAGCCTAATATCTTCAAAAGTAAAATATGTTGTTTTATGTGCTTATATACATGTGTGTGTGTAATACATAGACACTTTGACTTAATATTTTTACCATCACAATTTGCTTTGAAATGTAATTGTTATATGAAGTCAGTGTATCAAGAGACTTATTAAGGCAGGTTTTGTGGGGAATGCCTTTACATATATATGTGCTAAGTCATACCAAAAGTTGCCTAAATGCATCAAAATACATCCATTTATTCCTTCACTTGTAGCCTCAAATGGCTGATAATTAAAATCTCACATCTTGATTTTTTTTCCTTCATTATCTGCCTTTCCTTATATGATTTTGATCTTTGATTCATTAAAGTCAGCATGTTTTGTACACAATAGTCAGTTATATTCTCTGCAAGGATTATTTCTCTTAGGACAATCTGACCTTCAGCGACTGACAACCAAGAGAGAAATTAATTAACTCAAATGCTGCAAGACCCTTGATTAAGATTCTGGTAATAAATAGAAAAGCATACTAAAAAGCTCAGCAGAATTTAGTTTTTCTCCAAACTAAGATGAAACCCTTAGGGACTCTGTCTGCAGCAGGAACCAACTTTAGTTGGGTAGAAAATGTGCAAAAGCACCACAGTAAAGAAGTAGGATTATCTATCCCCACTTCCTCAGTTTCTCACCTGCTAACCTAAAGTCTCCTAAAGGCCTCTTTAAAAACCTAGAGGCACCTAAAGTCTCCTTGAAAATTAAAATCTCTGTGTTCTGGAGATAATGGGAGGGGAACTTGTAGTGGCAGCAGGGTGAGGCTGGGTCCAGAGGGGCTGATGCCTATCACTGGAGAGATAGAGGGAAAATGACAATGATTTCAAGGGATTTCACTCATTTTCATCCCAAAACAGCAGTCCCCAGCAATTGTCTGTATGGCATAGGATAGCCGTTAATCATTTAAGATATCCAAGCAAAGATGTTTTCTTTATTCATCTGTTTGTTGTTCAGTGCAAGTTGAAGAACAAAAGTGTTCAAGTGGAAAATAACTGGATAAAGCTTCTCTTTAGAACTGCATCATATTGGGCAAATCCAAGAAACAAAAATTTTGTTTCCCTCTGGCCACTGTTAGGTAGTTACACAGCTAGGGCTCACCTTTGCTAGCTCATATAGCCTGCCTTGAAATACAGGTAAAAGATGGTATGTGTACTGAGCTTTTCTGGGAAGTACTCAACTGCTTTATGTAGCAGACTTGTTGAGGTCTGAATGATGCAGTTCAAATAGTTGGATAGAAGATGGCAGCTTAAACAGTAAAAACATTAGGATTAAATGTATATTTTTCTGCAGTGCTCTTAGCCAAGAGATAGTGTCCAGGGAAATGACCAAAGGAAAATTTCTGTCTGTTAAAATCATCAGAGGATGGCAAAAACCCTACATCTACTAAGTTTGAAGCCCTAAATCTACTACAGACAGGCAGACATTTTGGTGATAGGTTTGATATTGTTTCTGAAGACCCTTGCCCTGCCCTTAGAAGAAAGTTTTCCAAGAGTCTATGGCATTTCAATTGCCAGTGTGTTATGCTTTAACCCCAGCTGGCAACTAAGCACCTTGCAGCCACTCACTCCCCTACCTCCCCAGATGGGACAGGGAGCAAAATCAGGGGAAAAAAACCCAATAAACTTACAATTTCAGATAGGAATAGTCTCATAATTGAAGAAAAATTCCATAAAATAGTAATACAAAAAGGAGAGTAGGAGAAACAGAAGAAACACTGTAATAGCAAGTGATGCACAACACCATTGCTCATCACATACTGACAGATACCAACCCAGTTCCTGAGCCATGATCAGAGTAACTGCTGAGTTGTTCTGAATAACTGCTGCTAGTTTATATGCATGACATGATGTTCTGTGATATGGAGTATCCCATCGGTCATTTCAGGCCAGCTGTCCTGGCCATGCTCCTTCCCAACTTCTTGTGCACCTGCTCACTGGAAGTGCAAGGGAAAGAGAAAATTCCTTGACTTGGGGTAAGCACTACTGAGCAGTAAACAAAAAATCAGTGTGTCATCAATATTACTCTCATATTGAATCCAAAAGAGAACACTGTACCCCCTCCTAAGAAGAAAACCGACTCTATCCCATCTGAAACTGGTACAAAGGGTGAAGGCTGAACTCTTCTCACCTCCAACAACAGAGATCAGAGAGAAGAATGAAAATGTCCTTTGGTGGTATACAGCAACAGTGTCTTCTCCTCATTCTGCACTCCTCTTTGGCACAGTTTCTTCTAAATAAATCAAACTTGTCAAAATGTCACCATAAATCAAGAAAACACTGCCATTTGTTTTGTTTGAAACTGAACAGCAAGTATACTCAAACTGCTCAAATAAAGGCTTAGGAATTTTACAGACCGGCATTTAAGGGTCATTCTGAGATGCCATGCTTTAGTGTTATGTTACAATAAAAGTGAAAAATTATTCTTACAGGAATCTAGAAAATGATGAATGGTTGACAGGAGAGGCTGCTGTATGAGAGATGAGATAGCAGCCATACTCATATTGTAACATGAATGAAAACTTACACTTAAGCAAAGGAAGTAGCCTGATGTTACAGTTTTCATGCAAGCCCTTTGTATTTCAGTATTGAGATCTCATTTAGATCTGCAAACAAAGCCCACACAAATTAAATCATTCTAAAGAACACAAGGATTAAATTAAGAAGTCTGCTCTGTGCTAACAACCCTGTGCTATTGTATTTTGTAAGTTCAAAGTCCAAGAAAAGCATTAAGTACTGAAACATTCAAGACCTCATAATGGATAATATTTGGTCTGATTGTTAATGTCATTAAAATGAGAATGACACAGTTCCACAAAATAAACTCCAGCCTTGCTGGCTGATTTAATTTCTCCGCTGATTCTAATTTTGGGCAGAAAGTTGTCCTCTGTAACAGTCACAACTTCTTCAAGGTGTTCTGGAAAAGAACTAGGGAAATTTCTAAGTTTTGGGATACATGTGGCAGTGGTCAGAGTCAGTAAAAACAGCCTCTAAAAGAACTGACATTTCATATTTCCCCTTGGTTCCCCGTTAGACTGGAAGAAAATCAATGGACAAATCCCTGTGAAAATGAGCAAGACAAAAAGAGTGTCTTAATTCTGAAAAGATTTTATAACTTTAATCCAGCCCGCAAAAGAACAGACCTCTTGTTTGATGCTGGCCTAGAGTGGTGCTTTCTGGTCATTTACATCAAATCACAAACCTCAGGAGAATATATCAAAGCAATTCACTGGAAAGATACTTCCAGCTATAGCAAAATAAGATAATTTTATTGGATAGAATCATTTTACATTCCTTGAAGAAGAGAACTAAATAGACTTAGCTTAAACAATATTCTAAAGTAATGCTATCCAGTTATATACAAGTCAGGGAAAAATAAAGCAGAAAATCCCAAAGCAATTATTTTGTTTTGGAGCTGATCCACCGTATTTTAATAAGAACCTTCACAATTACATAATGACTCTTCATGGTTAGCAGAAAATAGTGTTGTCCTAATTATATAAAATTTAGTTCACTTCTTCATAGCTGCCCACACCTCTTGAGATAAAGACCTGCAGCAGGATAAAGCATGTGTGACAATTATAAATGGGTAATCAAAGGGCACAGCAGAGCTGGCAGTTTTTCCTGCAAAGTACATTTTACTAGAGCAGTTCTTAACTAAAGCACTTATATCAAATGTTTTATTAATGAGCACTCAAGTTCACACAGAAACGCAAGCTGCAGGACACAGCCCAAGGCACCCACAGATTTAGATGGGTTGGAAAGTGGTGACAAAGGGCATAGCTTGGTCTCCATCTTCCCATTAGCTGCAGTTTCTCTGCCACACCATCATATGTGGATGTAGCTTTTTTCCAGATCCTTCAGTTCATATGTTTTGTCTAGCTGACACAGCTATCAAGGGAAAGCATACAATCTACAGGACCAGTGCTATGTGAGGGTGTACGTTGCCTAATGCAACCAGACAACACCCCCTTTGCTGCGATCCCTGTTAAAATATGGGGGAGAGGAAGACCTCACTTCTGCCTCTCCCACACCATTTTCTCTTAGTCTGCATATACTCCAATGTGAGATTTTCCTTCTCATTCCCTGCAAGAGCCTGTCTTGTGTCCAGCAGTAGATATGTGTTGGCTCCACACCAGCTGATGCCTCATGCCTGCTGCTATCAAGGTGCCAAGCCAGAGCTAATGAGCTCCCCAGTGTGATTGCACATATTAGCTCTGGATTCTGTGGGAGCCATTACTGTGCAGCCCCTCCCAGAAAGGCCTTGAGACACCTCCTCTCAGGGGAGGCATCTCTGCATAGAACAGTCACGCTGGACCTCAAAAGGAGTGAGGCAAGTCCTACAGCATTTAAAAATGCAACCAGTTTCAAGAGAGATGTCAAATCATGGCACTTGTTTCCCAAAAGTCAAGTAAAAGAGCAAATGGTGAGTTCCTACCTAATTTTCTCCATTTTCTCTCCTAATTTTCTCTCCTACAAACCCCTCTCATCTGTTCCCCCAACTAGCAAAAAAGTGTATTATCACTTTTCCTCCTGAGAAAAGATGCTGGTAGTTGAAATGGGTGCTGTGACAGCATCTCTAGATAAATTTCTTTCCATCAAAAAGTCCTTAATCTTCTTTCAGATGTTGTTATCCAAATCACAACTTCTATGCAGTGGCATTCAATGACAAACCTTCATCTCCATGATTACCTGACAATCATAAAAAAGAGTACTGCTGATCAGCTTGCCACCAGCTCAAATTAGTCTTTCATTTACACTCATGAAATTTAAGCTATCAATTCCCTTTTACTTAATTTCAGTTCTTTTTCTCTTACCTACCCACTAACAGTTGGAAAACTGAGAATCATTGCAGGAATTTCTGGGTTTTTAATAGATGTTTCATTGCTTCATAGTGTCCATTACTCAGCCTTAGGAGATGCTTTGTCTAGATGTTTTCTGTCCTGATAAAAATAACTGTTTCAATCATTTGAACGGAAAAGGCAATACATCTAATTGCACCCTGCAGATCATACAGCAGGTTTGCTCTAAATGATACAGGCCTGGACATGACTATGAAGTAAAATGGCTAAACGCTGCCTTCTAGAACTGTCTGCAGCCATTTTATTTAGTAAAATAATCTAGTGTTTGAGGAGGAAAGTGTTTGGCAAAAGAATAGGCTTCCTCTTCTGTTTCATTTTTTTATATCAGCACTTTCTAAAATGTATATAGTATATAAATAATAAGCTCATTTATAACAAAACACAGAACTAAAACAAAATACTAGGGTTTTTTTCACAGAGCTACAATGCTCTTAACTAATCCTAGGGTCTGGTTTTTTCTTATTTCAATGGCAAATTTCTGGAAGAAACCTGGATATGCTAGGAACCTGGAAGTGGTTTTCAGTCCCTACTGTATCCTAGTGCCTGACTGTTACATTTGCCAATACATGAAAGCCAAATCTGAACTCAGACTATTCTTTCTTATCCTTCCATTTGTCATAATTTTTTCTTGACAAAATTTTTTTTAAGAGTTTTCCTGTGAGTAAAGAATGCATCCTACAATTTGAAGTCTTATTTCTACTCTAGCAAAGTAGAACTTACTATGTTCTCTCCTAGAACAGACAGCAAGGAATCTGCTGCAGTACTCAAAGTTATAGGGTTTATAAGAACGCTCTTAAACTCAGGATAGCTCAAGCTCAGTCTTACAAATTCTCTAATCCTTAAGCACAATTCCTTACCAGCAAAAATTCAGACGCACTTGAAGAAAATGTTCCCTTTCATTCACTTGGGAAGCAATATATTTTCCTGTTGAATTTATTGTTTACTGAGGTGACAGTATATTCCCAAATTCCTTACCCTTACCCTGAACACATATTTTCTGTCTATCCTCTCCTTGCAACTGTTATTCACATAGAAACTTGGCAAGCCCAGATTACAGATAATAAAGTCATTCAAGGATGGCAAGAATCATAATAGCCATCCATCTAACAGTGCAGTAATGCTCTCCTAGCTCTATGTATGAAATAGAGAAATTGAGCTAATGCACCTATGGCTTTCCTAAACAAACAATGTACTTGTGCTTTAAAATTAAAGTGTCTCCATAGCAACTTTGAGGCATCCAGGAAGAGAGGTGAAGGACAATATTTTGCAAAAACCATGGAGTGGATTTAAACTATATTAGATGTCAGGATTGAAAGCTCAGACCTCTTGGTAAGAGCATGAACACATGGCCTGAGTGAACTTGCAGTATATGACTAACATCTAACTCAAGAAAACTGCTCTGTAAGAGTCTACCACTGCTTCTGTTTCCAATAGACTGGTAGGCAGCAGCAGGAACAGAGCGGCAGCACCATCCCAAGAAAGCACAGCCCCTAGCAGTGGAGCAAGGTGAGCAGAGCTGGGTGGGTGCAGGTGATCTGGATCTCCTGAGATCCAGGCTGCTAGGTCCCAGCTCAATCTTGGAAAGCCGGTTGGTGGGTAGGGGTCAGGAAGGAATGAAAGAAGGCACAGGAAAACCTGCCACAAAGCTCAGGCAGACACCAAGGCAGGAGCCTTTGTTTAAAAGCAGCTCCTGAGCAAAAACAGGACATGCATCTGCCTACATGGCCTGGCAGCTTCATTATCAAAGCTGGCCTTGAGCCCAGGCAATGAAAGCCTGTGGAGGCCAGGGAATGTCCTCAGGGCTCTCACAGTGTCCACTTATAAAGGCTAGGAAAGCTTATCTGCCGCTACTTAAATCTTACGAGGGCCTGGGGAGAGACTGCAATGTTTTGTACCTTTGAAAGGAATGTGTCACACTGCCTGCCCACTGGGCACAGGCAGTGCTGATTGCTCACAAACAGCATGATGCCATCTGCTTCAGGGAGGCCACACTTGCTCCTCTGTTGTCAATTTTTACAGTCCCCAAAATGCCACTCTGTCTGATAGTCTATGTTTCTTTCTGCATATGGAAACAACAACTAATATAAATAATGGCAGATGTTTCTAAATGAGACATAATGTCTTCAATAAAATAATTAATAAAAACTGTATTTCTCTCCACAATGTCTACTAGACTATGCTTACTTTCCTAAGTAGGAAGGATGGAGTCTATGCCTCTAACTACCCTAAAGACTAGTTTGGCTTCATAGCATATTCTGGAATTCCTCTGTGAGCTCTCTGCAGCCCGCATGCACAAGTATGTCTTTCTCCACAGAAAGCAGTACACTGTAGGTAGGCTTTTCCACTGAGGTGGAGTTGAGAACTACTAATTCATCCAGATCACACTGTTCCCATGTCCCAATGAATATGCAAGGTGTAAATAACTTCTTATTAGAGAAACAGATGATAAATTTTATGTAGCAGAAGAATAGAGCTTTGATAAAATTACCTTTGATGCAGTTAGAATTAGTTTATTATGTGTGTCAGTTGAGAATGAATATTAATCCAATGGAGTGCTCTTGTATTGATGAATAGCTCACCTTCAGATTGCATTAATTACTTTGTTTCTTATGACTTCAGTATTTTCTCCTTTTCATTCCCCTTTTTCTTAACAATTAAAGATCCACAGGTCAGCCAAATGAAAACAGAGTGAACACTACACAATCTGCTCATTTGAAGGCAGCACTGAACTAGATGCTTCAACTTTCTTTTGGGGATAACTCTTCTTTGCTAAGGTTAGTAGTCCTTTACACTGAGGTGTTTTTATTTCTATTCCTGAAATTCAAAGTTTCTTCCAAGTCAGTGGACCAATAGCCCAGATACAGGGAAAGAACAAGGAATTCTCAGGGAAAAAAAAAAATGCAACAGTTGTAAAAGTGAACTACTTTTTCTTGTGCTGTCTTCTTTTTATCTAATACAGTTCAGAACAGGACATGTGCCTTTGGCAGTGTCACTGCCATTGCATACAGATTCAGGTGATGTTGCCTGCTGTTTAGGAGAAATGGACTGGAGCTCTTTTCTGCTCTTAATTTCTTGCTCTGTCTTGAGGTTTGACACTATAACTCATATTCTTATCCCCTGCAAAAGGAAGCAATAGTAACTTGTGGAAGCACTGAAGGGTCTTTGGTTATAAGGTGGTATATAATTGCATCAGGTGTTTTAAAAATACTTTGAATCGAGAGATGGTTCTCTGCACATTTGTAAATATTTTCAGTCAGAGGAGTAGTCTATATTTCAGTATTCAATAGTACAACAGGTCTGCCACATCCATTTTCATATTTGAAGGTGAAATTTCATGCTTATTCGATCTTTTACATTTTTGATATCAGACTTGATTTTGTGTTTTACCGTCATGATCTGATATTTTTGGTGACCTTATTCCCTCTGTACTGAAAATAAAAAGGCATTCTTGGTATATTTTTGTCAAGGCAAAAGAAAAGATCTGGGTTTTTTTTTTTCTCCTTGGCCTATTTTTCTTGCTATTCATTATCCTGAATGTAATATATCCAACAGTTTCAAACAGATATTAGAATCTTTTATAGTCTGAATATGAACCAGTATTTTGCTCTTGTCTTTACTCTGCTCCTTGGTAACCTTACACAATTCTTATGCAGCTTAGTAAAAATTTGATTTGGACTTCAGAACTGGAAGAACAAAACATTTGCCTTTCAGCAGAGAAAGGGCCTGTTGTGGGGTGGGCAAAACAAAGCCCCTTGTGCCAGGAAAGCTTGGGCAGTAGTTCTTAGTAAGGACTGTCCAGGTCTGAACTCGGTGACAACCCACACAGGCAAAGACAAGCTAAATTTCCTTCCTTTCCATTATTTCTCTGACCCTTTACCCTTCCCCACTTCTGCCTGCAAATAGGGAAAGACAAAAAACTCTACTTGCATTCAGAAAAATGGGTGTGTGCTCAATAGGAATAGAAGGCAGAAGTACCTGCAGCTGGAAAGTGGAAGTACAGAGGCACAGACAACCTAAAAAATACATCTAGAAAAAGAAACCCTGCAGGAAAATATCAGGTAAAAATATTTTGGCTCTTCATGTGAATAAGGTTACCCACCTTCCTGAACTAGGAGTACCAGGTGTACTCCTAGGTAGTAGTGTACTCCTAGTACTACAAAGTGTAGTAGGGGTAGAAAACAAATATCAAAGATGACTAGGGCAGAAACATCTTATTTCTGCAGTAAAAGAGAGAATACTGAGAACACTGAAATCACAGGGCCATCCAGTTAAAGTCCTCATCTTCATATGTCTGCCTTGATGTGCTTTGAATACCACAGAATAACATTTGATGTTGTTTTTCCTCTGAATTACTGTAACTGACAATATCAGGATAATAATTTCCTACTGAATAAAACAAAAGCATGCGTTAGGATTAAATGCCCCTTGATAATGTCCATGTTGTATTAGTGTTAGATTCACTGTAGAAAATATAAAAGGAAAAAAAAATTACTCAAGGTGAAAAATACTATGCAATATCTCAGGTTGAAATAGAAAAGCTAGAGAAGCACAGAAAAGCCTGAAAAAATAAGCCCCTGAACATTTTATGGCTACATTTCACACTCACTCTGCACCACTAGAAAGAGACTTTTCCATTAGCGGGCACACAATCTGTGGAACAGCAGCCTTGAAAACATGCTCAAGCAGTCTCAGGATTTCCACTCTCCTTTTTATCATTTATATTTCCCACTGCAGGACTACAAATATCCCTGTATTCCACCAGCTTTTCTTTCAATGATGTGGGCATTGCTGCTTCTTTAGGCAGTTTGCAAGTGGGCTCTACTGCCCTGAGCAATTGGTTTGATGGTAATGGTTCAGAAACAGGGGTGAGCTATGAAAGACAGGGGTTATTATTCAGCACACCTGCATCTCTCTTTCTTTAATAGCTGATACAGAAGGACATGGACAGAGACAGAAATGCACCTGCCTTCAAGTGTAGTGGGAAATATGAGCTTTAAGCAAACAGAGGGTGAGCATCTTTTCTTGCTATTTATTAGAAGGGTTTAAAAATAAGCCCATACAGACAGCACAGAAAGGTGCAGTTTGATTATTACTAATCATTTATCTCAGCCTGGTCAGTGTAGGGTGTAGGCTTTTAATATGAAAAATTGTCTCAGCTAATACCTTTTTCTGTTTTATCTATTTGTTAGTTTATTGTTTTTACCTGGAATAAATATTACCACATACAAAAAATGTAGAAACACTATGACTTTCTAAATCACTCATGTGAGTGTCAGATATTCTCATGTAAAATGGCACTCACCCTCTCTTCTTTCTAAAATGCTATTAGTTCCTGCCTCTGCCAGTCCATCAGATTTTCAGCATGAAGAGATGACTTTTTGTCTGCTCTGTCTTTGGTGGTCACAGATATCTGAACAGATATCTCCCTTCTCCAAAGAAATTTTTCATAATTAAGACAACACATACTTTCATTTGGAATCATGGGGAAGCCATTACCTCTCACAATTACCATTTTCTGAAAAAGATAGGACTGACCCTCCGAAGAGAAAGTATTAAATCCAACCTGGGCTTCGGGAAAATTGGAAAGCAAATATAAGTATTTTGTTTCCCAGCTGGGTGATTCCAGTCTCAAAAACACATGCTATTTCAGTATCCTGCAGGGAAGAGTCACAATTTCCAGGGTTACAGTGAGCCAAGTTGCTACAATTCTGTGTTACTTGTGTTACTGAATAAATATATATCACAAAAAAAAAAAAAAAA
>VWZN01003347.1:190345-224392 GCA_013396955.1 Regulus satrapa
ACAGCAAAAAAGACACAATCCCTAAAATCAGTTTTTGCAGTCCATTTTTCCTTGAAGAGGAGAAGAAGCATATTAGTTGCAATGTGAGAAATTATAGAGTAATTCTTCTTGGTCTTCACTTATTGAAGCAATGAGGAAAAATTTGAGAGTGGGCAGAGGGTCAGTAGCAATAAGAGTAATAACAGCCTCCTCCTTTGTCATGGGAATGCAGGCTGTTTAGAAAGGCTGAAAAGACAGGCCAGTCACCACCAAATACTTTGAAGATTTATATGAAACTGTTTATATCTAGTGGGACAGCACTGAAATATCCTTTCAATATCTATTGTGAGGTAAAGAATGTCAGAAGGACTACTTTTATTTTTAGTTTCAGAAGTATGAGTTGTCTCATTTTTGTTGCACATTTTTGATATTTCAACCTGCAAGGAAAAGGAACACACATACACTGCATGTAGAACAGCCATGTAAACTGGACAGATCAAAGATTTTTCCTTATGGATTCTTTCCCACACAGCTTATTCTGTCATTCTGTGATTTTCCACCATGAGGCTGATGTGAGAAAACACCAACTGAACACAAGAACGGAAGTATACTTGTGGAGCACTTCTACCTTTCTCCCCTTCAATCTCTGTTTTCCTTTTCTCCAACTTCCATGGCACAATTTACACTTCTCAGTCCATTTTGCCGACATCTCAAGCTCCGATGTCAAACAGAGCGAACTCACTGGTAATACCAAACATTTCAGATTTGTCTGAAACCTACAAAAACGCTATTAGAAAATCCAAGGCTGTTCTTGCCCACCTTTGGACTCACTTTGCTTCCCAGTTGCAAGTAAAAATACTTCAAAATTGATGGGATAAAGAAGAGAATCTGTTTTTCCCAGCAATGCAGAGATCTCTTTCTGTTCTTTTTTGTTACTAACACTTTCAAAATATCTAGAAATATTAGAGACAGCTAACTTAGTTGTTTGCTTCCCTACGATCTTTTTGTTCTGACGTGGTTCTTTGATAAGTGCTGCTACAGAACATAGGATCTTCATTACCCAGTTTTCCAGTCTAGGTCAAAATAAGTACACTTAAGTATACTTATTATCAAAATAAGTACACAAAATAATACACTTATGAGAAAAAGAAATTCATATAGTAAAATGCAGTTCAGCATCATTTTAAAGAATAAGATGATAGAAAGTTTTGAAACAAAACTCAAGTAAACGCTTCAATACAATCAAAAATATTTTCTGCATCACAGTATCGGTTTCTCAAAAATTCAAGACAATGTGTATTTTTGATTGAGATCTTTAAATTTTCTTTAGCAGTAAAGAAGGTATTAAACAATACTTGTAATTGAATAAAATATATTATAATACTGAAGTAATTTAAACATATATTTAACATATAATATATTATATTGTCTGCCCCTCATTAAATAATATTTGACTATGAATATGATTTCCTGTCTCTATCTTATTTTCATGTCCTAAAAGACTCAGTATTTGAAAAGGTGACCACAGCTGTGACTACAGCAAAAAATGTGGGCAAAACAGCTTCTCTATAGCTACACACACAAGTTCAAACCCCCTCCAATTTTGCAAAAACAGAACACATGTTCAAAACCGAGTGCATGCCAAAATGTAATGTTAAGTTTAGGTATTATTTTTATTCTTATTCTTTAATAACAGGATACAAACTCTAGGGAAAAAAAAGAAAAAAAAGAAAGGCTATTTTGTCCTTTGCTCACAATTACAAAATAAAGAATAAAAATCTACTTTGAGAAGTGTTTTAGAAACTAGTTTTAGTGATATGACATTTTCACCAACTCATGCAATAGTCAGGAAAACAGATTTCATTTCTAATAATAATTAAGTTACACTGTGTTTGTATAGGTAGTGCTGACAAATGAGCAAAACTTTTTTTTTTTTTTTAATGTAATCATCTTGACTTGTCATGGATGTCTAGATGGAATTTACTTCTTGTTTTGTATTTTCTTGATAATTTAGCATTTTTGAGGTTTCAGATGAATAATCTTGTTTTATAAGGATCTTCACCCAAACACTTCACATGTCTTCAATGACTTTGTTTATGAGAGTCTTGTGGCTGGATTCAATATCTGCCTGTGTATTTGATTTACTGTGCAGATGCAGGCATCTAATTAACTGTAGTGTTTACTAGACATTCATACAGCCAAGTCTTCCTCAGAAAAATATCATTTTATTATGATAACATGGGCTTTGGTTTGGCATAGAACAAAGCATTTCTTGGTATTTTTTAAGGCATGGCTCGTCTGTGAAACACAACCTCTGTTAAGAACAGTTTCTCCCAGTGAGAGTGACTCCCGCTGGACACAGAGCCCAAGTATTACTCTCTGTTCTCTTCTCCCCTTCTTTTCCTTAAATTGCTGAAATTATAACATATTTCTTAAAAAGCTTGATCAGTTTTTCTGTGTCCTTTGCCCAGGAAGAAAACATACTAATGACTTTTCCAGAGCTGTTGCTAAAGAACATTTGAAGAAATGCATGAAGTCAAGACATGATAAAAAAGTGGTGTGCATTTCAGTTTCTCTGTTTCTGTAGTCACACTGGACTCAAGAGACAGATTTGGCAAGCAGGTCTGACTTCAGTCTTTACATCTGACGCATCTTATTCAATGACTTCCCTACTGACCACTCACAGGAGTAACAAAAATCCTCTCTAACTTACCTTTCACTTCCCAAGGAATGCTCACAGTGACACTCATCTACCAGGCTACTGGCATGTAGTAAGCCCCAGAGATGGCATCCAGACTTGACCTGCAGGGAGATCTACTGGCTCCCTTCAAGGCTATGCACCCATTGATCCCTTTTGAGAAATGGAGGAAGGGAGCTCAGCCACACCTGGGTGTCCTGCTGGTGTGGTCTCCATGGTACCATGGGACCGTGGCTATAGGACCTTGGAAGTGGTACCAGATCCCAGTCAGAGCTTATCCTTTCTTCTCTGCTTTTTTTCTCATAATACAGGAATTCAAATGAGTCTCATTTTGCATGTGAAATATCCAATTAGAGTTTTATTCCAAAAAGCTAAAACACTGGGCCAAGAACCATCTGTGTGGGGATTCACAGGAAAAAGACCTATGTGATTTATTCTCTTCAGGAACAATTAATACAGAAATTCAAAATTAACATCTGTGTAAAATTAGGAATGCCTTCTATGTCCATGAAAGCAAGGCTTCCTTGCTGTTCTTGGCCTTTTAGTGATTTTCATGCCATGAAACTTAAAATAAAAGATTTCATTAAAAACTACCTCAGCTATGACCCAGAGAAAATTGAATTACTCTGTTTTCTTGACAATTGGGTCTCAGAATAAGCATCAGAAGAAAAGTAACTCAGTGAAATAATGGAATGCATACAGTTTCTTAGAAAAAAGTTCTGCTCTCTGACAAAAATAAATCCATTTATCAATCAAGAAATCAGGGTGTTCTTCAGAAAGCAATTGTAACTCCTTTACTAACAACAATGAACCATGGAAGAAAGAGGCCATTAACTCCCACTTGTGAAGACATTAAGACAAAAAATTGCATCAGTAGATAGATCCCTCCTCTGGGCTTCCACACAGTCCTCTGTATTAATCAATTATCAACAGCTAATTGAGACTTGTATCACTCTGTAGCCTAAAAAAGTTTATAACAGTTCCATCAAACCTCTTCTCTGGTGCTAGAGCTCAGATGGCCCCCTGTGACTAAACATGTTGCCTTGGAGAAGTGGTGTTTTGGAAAGGACCTAGCACTTACATTATCACAATTGCAATTACATGTTCCCTATCTACATATTGCCAAGATAAGTACTTTAAATAGACTGTTATTATCTACAGAACTGCCAGACTTCTACATTTGAGTCCTTGCAAGCTAAAGTAAATGAGTACGAAAAAAGCAAATAATCATAATTTTCCAAGTCCCATGCCCTGTAACAGGGAACTACTGCAGCTTATTGTCTCAGCAAACACCTTAGCTCATTTCTGTTGTTACTAAAGGGCTGTGGTTGCATAATGCAGAAAGATGAACTAGGGGATGTTAAACTACCAGTAAGGAAAATAATCATTGGTAAGGATCAGCAGCCACTCACAAAACTGGGAAAAAATTGCAGAAAATCCTGAAGATTTGGGTAGCTTACCTTACATGAAGTTGGATGAATAGCTTCTTTTTGAAAAGACGACACTTTTTCCCCATTAACATATTTTAAGGGCTAACCAAGATTTTTTTTAAAATTTATTTTAGATTACATTATATTGTTTACTTTGCTATAACATTTTTCTAGTGTTCTAAGCCTCAACATGAACTAATCCTTATGTAGTTTATGAATCTTTTATTTCAGCATTCTTCCTCCGATTAAGTATCTGCTTCCTGTTGTGTCTTTCTTTCCTCTTCATCACCAATTTCCCTCCTTGAAATAGACCCTGACACAATAATAACAACTGAACCTCATCTTTTACTTCCCTGGGAAAAACAATATAACTCAAAACTGCTGTTAATAATAGCTATTCTGCTCTCTTCTTCATTGTTGTAGATCTCAGGTGCTTCTGTCACACCACCGATTTATTTTTTGCCGTGTCTTACCAGGATAGTATCCTTTTTCACTCTCTTCCTGCATAACTCTTATTAAGCTTGTTTAAAACATGACCAAATGTCTTTTGACATCTGTTTTACTTTGTGTCTTTCAGGGTTCTCTTGGTGGATAACATTTGACTAACACATCACTATTCTTACTCTAAGCAGCTATTTAATTTCCATATTCCAACTCATATTCTTGTTCATCCCAAAGCATATCTTGTAGATTGCATTACTGAATGCCTTACTTTTTTTTTTTTTTTTTACTCCAATTCTAACCTCTTTCCACTGCTCCCTTCATGTAGAATTTTGATTTTCATTGATATCTTTGACATTTGCATCACCATACTTCATTAATACCTTTCTGGTTTTAATAAAGACAGCATTTACTATTAGTTAGCTCATTAAGGTTAGTTCACTTTTACTCACTTCCTGGGTTAGTTATTCTCACTCTTCACCTCAAATGATACCCTATATGGAGTGATTCTACTGCTAGAAGAAAATGCAGGGAAAAGAATGGTCCACCTTCATCAATGGCTAGATTTCTCTCCTAAGTTTTATAAGAGACCAGGACTTACAGTCATGTTCAAAAGTGAGCAAAAATTTGGAATTGGACTGTGGAATTGTACTTTTTTTTAGTACAATTTTTAGAGGAAAAGGGGGTCCTTTTCCTCTTCTAATTCTCTTTGCTTCAGGAGACGTAAATTGGTAAATTCACTTTTACAAGGAAAACAAAATTAGGGGTTTTTCATACAGAAGCTCCTCTGTTCTCTCAGTAAATTTGAAATTTACTCACGAAGTTTGTACTACCATGAAAATATATCAATTTTTTCTCCATTAGAGTGTTTGTAGAAAAAGCAAAGGCCTGTGCTTTATGATAAATGTGACACAGGTGTTTGCTGAAATGACTATACAGAAATTGTCCACTGAGAATGCAAAGCAAAATCTTGGGAACTCAGACTCCAGAAGGATTAATCCTAAAAAATTACTTGCAAGCTGAACAATTCAATTATTAACAGGGCCAGAAATTTGCATTCTAACTACAATGCATGCGTTTTCACTCATCTAGGCATTATCATAAAGCATACTGGATCAAGGTTACAGTCCATTCCTTCTAATTTCAGCTCATCCGACAAGAGGTCCAAGAGCTTATTTTAAAAAATGACCTCAATATATTTTTTATTATATCCTCCCATTTATACTCAATAGTTGCTACAGGAACAGGAATATTCAGATAAAGGCCAGTATGATGGAGGGAGGCAGGTTATCTTTTTAATTGGCCTCCACTGTTTCATCAATGTGCCTAAAGCCATGAAGCTGCATCAGACTTCATAGCTGTCCTGAGCAAGGGTCTGACAGCAAGTTCATCTAACTAATTGGCTCTGCT
Organism: Regulus satrapa; assembly: GCA_013396955.1. Lineage (NCBI taxonomy): Eukaryota > Metazoa > Chordata > Aves > Passeriformes > Regulidae > Regulus > Regulus satrapa. The sequence continues at coordinate 196,304 of VWZN01003347.1, forward strand.
CTGTAGAAAATCTAAGATGGCATTGGCTTTAAAAAGACATTTTTGCATATATTGATACATTTCTGAAGAGCACTCCACATGCCTATCATTTTCAGGCATTTGTTTTGAATAGTTTGGATTGCTTTGGGTTGTTGGTTTTTTTTTGTTTTTTTTTTTTTTATGTTGTTGGTTTTTTTTCCCCAAAAACATGTTTGGAGATAAACATTCACAAAAGACAGCCTGTGCTGGTTTCAGATAGAACTCAGCCCCCAGAAGTAATAGACCAGTCAGAAAAGTCTACGCCTCTGTAAGATACACATTTTAAAATCCAAAACCCAGAAAAGAGGCCTCTCTTTTCCTTCTGGCTGGAGCCAAGGTAACATTGAGCCAGGCCTTGCCCAGGCAGAGCCGGGCCTGGGCCAGCCAACATGGCTGGGAGGGCCTGAGCCCCCACATGGGCCAGGGGGGCCACGCCGCATGGCAAGGAGAGCCTGCACCAGCCAAGCTGAGTTCTGTTTTTGCTTTGCATTCCTGAGAAGGCCCGGGACTAGAAATGCCACTGCTATTGGACATTACTGAGCAGGGGAGAAGGAAGAGACTACAGCGGTCACATGCTAGCTGTTCCCCCAGCTTGGCTCTCATGATTATAAGCAGAGACTGCAAAGCAGCCCAGTGATATGGGCAAAGACTGGCAGCAGCTTGAGAACTAAAGATAACCTGAGCCCAGCCTAGATGCGTTCTTTCAATACTTTAGCCTAGCCTTCAACCTGGATTCCAGTGTTCTGTGTTTTAATTCTGTCTGTTTACCTGCGAGAGATTTAACTCCTTAAGATCCAGACTGAGATCTACAGACATTGATCTCCTGAGTGGAAGGAAACAAAGACTGAGAAAGGACAATGTAGAGGAACAGCACGGAGACGTGAAAGAAGAAGTCTTCGTTTTGGTTGGAGAGTGAGGAGAGTCCTTGGACTGAAATTCTCTTGTAAACCATGGTGATAGATGCTAATTAGCCTTGTAAATCATAGAAAATCATGGGGGGTGGGGTGGAATAGTTCAATTTGAGACTGGAGCAAAGACTGTAATTTCTTTTGGAGCTATTTGGAACAGAGAGAGAGATGAGTAAAGTCCCCATTGGCCTGAGGGAGGGGGTGGCATTCTTGTTGTTCCTAGACAGGAAAATAGACAGATGAAGTTTAACTTTTTGCATTTGAACATTCATTCTTAAAATATAATACCCCATGCATTTGATATGGCCCAGGAGCGCAGCTTTGGGAGAGCTGTAAGATGGGAAAGCTTTTGCAAGTGTNTTTTAAATACCACTGAAACCAGAACATCATTTAGTGCATTGGCTGGGAAATTAATGTTAGCAAACAAAAAACCTCTGCACAAAATAAAGTTCTGCCTGATTACAAACACAAACTGCTACACAGCCACTGAAAATTTTATTCCAAAAACACATACCTTTACAAAAATCTTGACAGCATGAAAGTTTGAACTGGAAACTTATAGCTGGATAATCTGAAAACCTTATGAATAATGTCTGGCTGTGTCACTGAGCTAACAGTACCAGAAATCATGTTTTTTCTAGTTACTGATTAGCTACACTCTTACCCAAATGTACTATATGTCCTGACCCAAGAAATGCTAGTCAGATCTCTCAGTTCTAGAATATTGGCAATTCAACATGAAAGTGTTCTATCCTTGCAAATTGAAAGCACACAGTAAGAGAAGGAGACTGAGTTGAAAAGGAAATTTCAAATAATTTGATAAGATTAGTTACACCCTCTTTCCTTAATTCTGCATTCCAAATAAAAAGAAGGCATTGAAGAAACTCACAAAAGTACAACAAGCTTGCCTTCTCTTGCAGCAAGGTGTGCAACACTTCTAGCAAAATTATCAGAAACAGTTCTCTCCTTTTTTTTTTTTTTGTGGTTTTTTTTTTTTTTTTTTTTTTTTTTTTGGGGTTTTTTTGTTTTTTTTTTGTTTTGTTTTTTTTTGTTTAGTCTCTATCATTGAACAACCATTTGGTTGTTTCCAAGGGTTAACAACAACACTGGGGCCCATTCCAAAAAATACTATATTGTTCATTGTCTTCCTCTGTCAATTTTTAATGTCAAACCTTTATGGTTTCTACCTTGATTTCACTTATTTTGTTGTCAGTTTTTTTTTATTTTTGATTTTTTTTTAAACTAAAAGAGTAGGTCATTCACAGTTTTCTGCATTTTTGCAATTTTGTCAAGTTAACATAATCTTTGAGACTCTGTGCTATGTTCTGATTCAAATGCCTTTTGTCACACGCATAACCCCACAAGAAAATCCTTTCAGTGCAAAATATTTAGATATATTTGTGACAGATTTCATGTATGTGATGGCAGTTCTTTATATATCATTGTATTTAAACATCTTTGAGTATTTTTTTACTCATCACATGATCTGTCTTGAACAGCTATGCAGCGTTAGCTGCAGTTGCATTTTTTTGTAAAGAAATCCATGGTCCAAATTTATGTCCAAAGGTGTTAAATCTTATAAAATGCCTTGAGGACATCTGGTACCACACCAGTTTGGTAGCATTTATTCTGTCTAGAGAAAGCCATGAAGAAAAATATTTCAGAGTCAATTATGATTACTCAGCTGCTTCTAAAGTCTAACTTTAAAAAATTAAACTTTCATAAATTTTCTTGGCAACTATTGTCCCAATTTTTAACCTACCAAAGCATCTCCAAAAACTCTCAGGGGCTGAGCCAGTGGACACTATAGGCACTGCCTTTCTCTGGAAATGAAGATGTGCCCTGTTGGAGTCTTTAGAGTCTTTGAGCAATCCAAAATCAGGTTAGTGAAATGGAAGATAGAAAAATCCTGTTTTCAGGAGTAATGAATCAGAAGAGGTAAAATACATTTTAAGTTTTATTCTTTATTCTTAGCATTTCTTCATTCTTTCTAATAGAGTATGCAGTCTCAGTGAAAAGGGGCAAGACACCTTCCTAGTGTTGTCAAAGAACTGGAATAGCTTGACAATGCAAGGAAAAAAAAACAAAAAACAAAACTAGAGTAGAGATTTGAAGTTCAGGACCTCTACAAGGCATTTGTAGGATATAAGGGGAAAAAAGGAATTTCTGCACTGGGACAATACAGAAGTGCTGCTGTGTTTTCCTAAGCATACAAGTGTTTGTATATCAGTACTCAAAAAATAAGAATTTGATATTAATTATGGGCAGGAAAGAATATTTTCCATTAAAATAATGAAGGAGAAGTGAATAGACAAAGTAATGTCCAAGAGCAATTGTGTCAGTTAGAGGAACATGTGACATTACATAAGAGCTTTCATGAAGTCACAAGCAAGGAAATGGATGACAAATTGTGACAAAAGCAGGTAAGTCCCCAGATTCACCTTTAATGCCTATCCCAGTTTTGATGCACGTAACAATTCACTGAGCTGGAAACCACAATGGTCAATAGACTCACAAACTCATGAAAGAACTGTGCCTAGCTTAATAAATACATGGTGTTTTTACTTGAACACCTTTTCTCTTTTTAAAATTTTCTTAAATTATTGGTATCAGCTGAACATTTTTTATTCTTCTTGTGGTTTTTCTTGATATGGAAAGATCAGCAATTTTGAAAACCAGACCAGATTTTCAGCCTTTTTTCTTCTTAGCATCAAGACTTCTTAGGATAGCAAATAATTCTGTTAATATTTATACACCTCCATGTCTATAAATCTTTGCAATATCAATGTCTAAAAATGAAAACAACAGATGCATATCAATTTTCTTTCTAGTGACTTCTAGTACCTTTCAGAATCCCTGAGATACTGCAGAGGGTCTGGCCTCAGTGTGGATCCATAAAAGCCAAATTTTCTTGTGGTCGTATCTGGCAGCTCTCTGCTGATATCTTGAGTACCCAAAAGTGCTGCACTGGTTCTGGCTGGAACAGAGTTAATTTTTTTTCTTTTTTTTTTTTTTTTTTTTTTTTTTTTTTTTTTTTTTTTTTTTCTTTTTGTAATAGCTAGCATAGGACTATGTTTTGAATTTGTGCTAGAAATAATGTGGATAACCCAAGAACTTTTTTCTCATTGCTGAGCCCATTTTTTTTTAAATAGTCTGATTTATTTCCATTAGTTAATAACTGTTTTATGAATTCTAATGTTAGTTCAGTACAGTCATCCATGGAATATCTAAAACATGGTTTTGTTTTGTTTTGTTCAACTAACAAGCAAGAATAACAAAACAAAACAAAGCATAAAGTAGTTTTAGAAATAAACCACTCACAGAAAAATATTTTTATTTTCATTCATATTTTTAGAGCTTCATTAAAGGTACCAATTTCCAATTTTCCACGGTTACTCACATTCTATCAGGAGCTAGATCAGCATTACTTCATATCTTTTCAGATTACCCTTAGCATCAGCAGTTGCAGCCTTTGTGCTCTTACAGTTCGTAACAGTTCGTGCCTAATGATTTTGTACTTCCCCAGGCTTCAAATCTCCACAGGCTGATAAATAATGCATTTATTTTCATTTCATATTTTGGGTGCTGTAGTTGTAATTCATATCTTTGTAATAAAATTGGTTTTCTCTCCATGGGCACTTTTTCCATTGCAGAAACAAGTGAGATGCTGTCAGGCTACAGAGGATTAAAGAAGGATGCACATCCTTTTAGACAGAGCAGCAGTTTCAAAACAGAAGCTATTCAAATAAGAGTTTGTAATGGGCTTCCTGAAGCTGGACTTTCCTTACCCTTGGCTGCATGAACTTGCTTTGGAAATTGTTTATTGCTTGGTGTAAGGATGTGTCCTACTGTCAGATCCTAAGCAAGTGAGGTTCTCTGTAAGTGATAAATTTTACCCCAAATACCAAATAAATTTGAGCTTCAAGAATAAGAGAAAGATGGTGTCTAAAACCTTTGCATTTATCTAAAGCCTCTGTTACATCATGAAAGCCATATCCATTGCCTGAGAACAAAAATAACCCCTTTCTGTAAAGAATAGAACTAGAGCTGTAGCCACTTGATTCAATTCCAAACTTGCCCTTGAGGGCTTGTAAACATTTATGGATGTCTTAATGAAAGTTCTTTATAACTCCATGTTTCTGAGTAACTTTGCATCAAATAATTTTACAACTGAAATATATCAAGACTACAGAATTAATCATAATAGCAGCACAAAACAGGCTAAAGGTGAGCCATCCAAAAGATGCATCCTGTACTCTGATTGGGACAAGGGTGGAAGAGCACAGATTTGCCTTGTTCTTCCCATTCTTTCAATATGGGCAGGAAAAATTATTGCCATTGAAGTTGCACTCCCACTTTAAATTGTCTTATAGTTTGGTTTTCTGAAGGTAAAGGGAGGTCATAAAGAAAGACTAGATATGTTATGCAGTTCTGCACAAACCACAATTGTTATTTCTTCATTTTGTTTTCATATCAAGATTACAATGACGCATGATTTCTGCTTGGCCCTAGAATCACTTGACATCTCCTTGTCTGTCATATGGTACTTTACATGAAGTATAAAGAGCTATGTCCTAAAAAGGGGTGTGCTGCCTTTGTGCAATATACTGAATTTTTCAAACAAGGAAGGCTAAAGAGCTTTTTCCACCCACATTGTTGCACACTGAGAAATAGAACATGAAAGAAGCTTAAACACTCCATTAAGTGAGTCAGTGAGCACAAAGTTTCTTGGTGTCATGCCGTACAAAATATATATCTTTCTGAAATGAAAAGCATCACTTCTGACTTTAGAATGACTTTCCAAAATTACTGTTATGTACCTGTCAAGCATTTATCAAAAAACAGAACTTAAAAAGAAGGCGGTATTTGTAGGTCAGAAGTTCATCTCCTGCCTATGCAGGATGGGAAAAAGCCCCAGGTCCAAATGAATATTTGTACATATACATTGAGTTTAGACAGAATGTTAACACTAAATTTGAAATTTCAGTGCTCAAATGTCTCATACATCTGGTATCTCTACTCTGTAATTCTAGTGCTAAAGTTCCCAGGCACCTTAAGATCTGTACCTTTTTATGTCTAAAGTGTAGGCATCTCTTGGCATATTTTTAATCCCTCAGTCCCTCCAAGAACCGTGATGATCTTCACAGTATTTCCACAGGATTCAAGTGGAAGACAGCACTCCTGGGGAGCATCTCATGAGTCAAGTACAGTACAGAGCAGCATTTCTCTTTTTTTGCTGCAGCACTTCATGGACTGAGAGAAGGGCCATAAGAAAGACTTCCATATGGAAAGACTTTTCATAAGAAAGGCATTCCACCTGGTTTACAGCTTCAAAGTGACTCTCACTGCCAAGGAGATAACTTAATAGTGCATTTATTTGATTGTTTGTGGCATGGCAAATTCTTCCGTCCAAATATTTCTTCAAATATATAGTATCAGACCATCACAAAATAAAATATTGGACCATTGGAGTCACAAAGAGTCAAATGGCACAGGGTAGAGGTGAGCGACCAGCTTTCCTCTAATTTGGAGTAAACTATGGACCAGTTCTTGTGGAATTTTAATGGGGAATAGGCCTCAGCCAAGCTGCAAGGGTAGCTGAGCCAAGTGAACCCCAGATCCCCTTCTGTTTGAAAACAGAAGGATTGTCCGTCCCCTTCATGTATACTGAATTTGGGCTCTTGAGATTGGGTAGGGTTTTTCTGAAGGAAAGGGTCTGGCCTATAACTGGTCTGAAAAGTGTGTGTAGACTTAAGGATAGGACTGATATCCACCTCTTCTCCCCAAGGTAACTGTTGGTTGATTTCGCATCCCCCTCTGGAGGCTTTCTGTATTCCCTGAAAGATTTTGTCCTTAGGTGGCTTTGGCAAGGAGCGGGTGGTGAAGAAGGACATTCCATTTCATTGAGGGAGCCCAGGCCTCCTCCAGTCACATCTGACAGCACCCGATGGGGAGGCAGCACTTTCACCATGCTGTTGATATAGATCAGAAAGCCGTCCAGCATCATGTCCCCAGTGAGAGGGAGGCCACTTATGGCTACTGAAATGTCGAAGTATCAAGCTTTGGCTTTTAAAGGCATAAGCAGAGACATTGGGCATCTGTCCACTCACCAAAAAAAAAAAAAAAACAAAAACCAAAAAACCAAAAAACCACCAAAAAAAACAAACAAAAAAACAAACTGTGGAGGGGCCTCAGGAAAAAACATGCTGGATGATTGAACATGCAGTCTGACATTTTATTTCATCTATGGCAGTTTCTATGAAAAACTGTATGAAACTTGTGGTGACATTGATTTCAAAAGGATTATCAATGTAATTAAACTGACTAGAGAATTAATTAATCACTGACATTTGTCAAAAAAGTCATTGAAATTCTATTACTTCATTATTAGCATAATGAAGAGATTGTGTTTGCCTTCTCTGGCAATCAATCAAGCATCTGGGGTGCACTCCAGTGTCAAGGAAGTAAATGCAAAACCAGAAAGTATTTGATTTTGAAAGGGAGTTATTTCGCTGATTTTATAGATGCCATACACTATTTTTCAACAGTTAAGTATTTGTTTTTTCTTTCAGATGATAACTGGTACAGATGGCAAGCTGAAATGGTTTACCTACATTAAGGGAGTAATTTAACTAGTAAAAGGGTAAAACTAGTAATTTCCTCCATGACTTTCTAACAGTCTGTCTCAGGGTATTTTATTACAGAGATCAGTATCCTGCCTGAGTATCAGTGGTAAAGGTGACGAGAAGTGAAACAATGTGCCCTTAGAAAAATAACAAAACCTAGACCTGAAATCAGCACTGCTGAGTTCACTGTTCTGTCATCCAAGCAAATCCAGTTAATGCCATTTTCAAAATAAAGGGATGAATTTGTCTCTCACTCACTACTGAAGCAAAAAGGTATTATTTTATCACAGCATAGAGCAACATAAGCATAGAAACCAGTATCTCATAAACGTGCTGCTTGGCTGCCAGCAAAGCTAAATATCTTCAGTTAGAAGCAAGGCAGAATCACTGGGGTAATTTGCTCTCTTGTTGTCTGGATGCAGACACAGTTACCATCTGCTGCTAACCCTCTACTTGAATCTCAATGATGCCATATGTACATAAGGCACAGCTAGGCAGCAAATCCTCTGACTTGAGATCAGGAGTTGCTTCTTCTGCTGGAAAGCGAAGGCCCAAATAAGCCTGTTCAATAGCATTCCCTGAATATTCAATTGGAACTCTTTTCCAAATATCAAGATTTCACCAGGAAGTACCTTATAATTTTTCACATAGCAGTAAGGTATAATTTAATATTCTGGTCCTTCAGATACATGGAAAATCAGTGAACAGTTGAACAGAAAATAGCAGCTGAGGCTCCTTTACAAGGAGTCTCTGGCTAAGTGTGACCACTCTTATAAATTACAGGGTTGGTGGCTCTTTTCTCAATCTGTACTGACTGTGATGCCAGCAAAGATTTATAGTTTATATATCTTTTTGCTTCAATTGTTATATTGAGGTGTAATTCAGGTGATGGACAGGATGATAAAAGTCAGCTTACCAATAAAGGAGGATAAATAAGGTTAATTATTAGACGTGGCTCAATTTCAGCTTAAAATCAGATAATTTATGACTCAGCATGACTAAAAATGACAAACTCTCAGATTTCTTTTAGGGCATAAGAGTAACCATTTTTTAATACTGACAAGTTCCACTATCTCAAACTTAAACTTTGAGATATTTATTTATATCAACGTAAATAATAATAATAATAATAATGATGATGATAATAATAATAATAATAATAATAATAATAATAGATAGATAGATAGATAGATAGATAGATAGATAGATAGATAGATAGATAGATGATNCAACAGATGCATGTGCGTGTGTGTGTGTGTCACGTCTGTGTATGTATACACACTGTGTAAGACAGAAATAAAAAGCATGGTTACATCATTAAGAGGAATTCGTTTTTTTTCTTCCTAAGATATATTTGTAAATATATAGATAAAGATGTGGAGATAGAGAGTCTTCTCCTAAGACTTCTGCAAAGACTTCTGGGGCTTTTTGAATGTAACAAAAATACCCATGGCCTTCTGGATGACTTTGAACAATTTGGGTTTTTTTTTCCTCTGTTTTTCCTATTTAAAAATAGGAGAAATAATACTGCCTCTGTTTGCAAAACATGTGCATGTGCACCAACTAAGGTGGAATGTATTTGTATCACTGGGATAACCACTTTGCTGAGCCACAGCCTCACCAGCTCTGGGTAACACAGCAGTTGCTGTCTCCCACTGGCAGAAGCCTACCATATTGTGCTAACAGTGCTGAAGAAAAGTCTGCAGGAAGATATTATGACAGTGGCATGGCTGAGCAGGAAACACTGGAACAAATCCTGTATGATGCCTGTGTAAGCCTTCAGGGAGAAATAGAAGCCAGACAACAACCCTGGGGATTTCAAGGTCCATTTCAACAGTTCCTGGTAGCAGAGATCTTCAGGCAGCCTGGATGGATGTCAGAGCTGGTTCTCTCTGAGGAGGGGTCGCAGCTGCTGCAGCAGCCACAGCTGAGCACAGCCCTGGAGCAGCACCTTGGCCAGCTGGACCACCACTGTGGGCAGCAGGTACAGCAGCCAGTGTGGCTTGTCCCAGAGCAAGACTTGCAGTTCAGGGCAAACTGGCAAATGATGGCTGTCAGCAGGATGCTTTCTATTGCAGAGTGATGTGCTGGATACTGACCAGTCCTCATTTACTTGGGTAGCCACTCTGCTGACTCTCCCTCATGATCACTCTGCCTCTTGGCATGATATCTGATGCAGGTTGCCCCTTCTCCTTATGATCCTTTCATCCTTCTTCTCCTGTTAGCTCAGGCAGGGCTTGACTGAATTTTGCAGGTTCCTTTAGTATGGTTTTCACTTCTGCAATTACATGAAAAACATAGGTCCCTGTATCCTGGTGGGGAAAAGGATTTTTACTACATTTTACCATGGCACAGTTCCATCAGCAAACAGAGATCTGGGCCACAGAAACTGTTAGAAGGAAAGGATGAGGTGGAGACCTAGTACAAGTTAATTATAGTGCTAGACTTATTATTTTTTCAGCGCTTCATATTTGCTAAGCCTTTCCTTTGAATTTAAACCTTGCATTTCAATACCAAGCCATGAAAAAATTATTTTTGTAATGTATTCAAAAGCAAATAAGCTTTGAAGTAATGAAGGAAGGAAAAAATAGCCTTACTGTATTTCCAACTTCTCAGGGAAAATTTATCATTTCCTATTCAAAAATCTAAGTTTTATAGCTTTTAATTTTACAAAATAAAATGCCACTTCTTAAAAAAATATATTCCAAAATGTATTCCAAAATAGAGTGATCACAGTAGTGATGAAAGTGAAGGGGGAATGTTGCACATAACACAGCCCAAAGTTAACTACCCACTTATCAGAAGCAGAGGAAATTTTCTTGTGGATAGCTGTAGTTACCCAGTGGTTATTGTTATCACTGCAATCCAACATCCTTATTTAACCCCATCTACCCACACTGCCAAATGGCCTGTGATGGTAGTAGCTGTGATACAGATAATCTTGAACTGTGAAGACCAGTGCTATTTTTGGAGGAGATTTTATCTGTGTTGGCAGAGAATCAAAGACTCTCCTTGTGAGCCTCTTCCTCTATTCCTGCAAGTGGTAATCAAAAATATATTTCATACACTTTTTTTTTTTTTTTAAAATACATGCAGTGAGTACAAGATATGGTTTGCTGGGGAAGAGTTAGATTGTTGATGTATCCCCAACACCAGTCTTCAATTCCTTTTTGGCTGTTTCACACATAACTCCCCTGAGCCACCCAAGAAGCCTAGTCATTCCCCCACCACCCTGCCTATAACATCTGCTGGCTCCTCACCTTTCTGTCTGCTATATCTGGCAGTTTCTACCATCTTGTTTGATAGTTTAATGTTCTGCTTTCTCAGCTCAGCCTCTGGCGAGGGCCCACAGGCCCCACATTCCATCTCTGGTGGTGCTTTATCCATACCATGAGAGCCTGAGTGGCCTGCATTGCCAGCTGCTGTGCATTTCCAGGCTAACCTGTCACCTGAGGGACACAGGCATTGGGCAGTTCATCAGTCAAAGTTTATTTTCTGCAGGCAACCCTTGCACACTTGCCACTGGAAAATTTGGTTCTCGTACCCAAATTCACAGAGATGCAGAGGCAGAATGAGGGATCCAAGTTTCACTAATTCATTATTCTCACTATTCACATCTTATTTTGATTTTCTGCTTAACACAATATTTCTATTTCTTTATTCAGAAATAAGGAAATGTTGTTGTCTTATGTTCTATATCATCAGTCTTTAAATAATTATAGGTTACCCAGCTACTAGCAGTGGAACACCTCCAGTGAGATATTTCTGAAGATTGGCTAGGGTTGCCTTGAAACTTGGAGGTATTTTCCTTCTCTACTCCCAGCAAGATGTTCAAATATTCAGCTTTAAAAGAGGATATCCCAAAAAAAAATTCTTTATTTCTGTGTTTGTTATTTCCTGTTTGATAATTTTCCCTAATAGGTTCCTGCATTGTTTTTCCGCATCTCATTAAACAATTTCTAAACCTTTATTTTGCTTTGTGAGCAATCACCAAGTTGCAAATTCTCAATGCTGCTACTCAGAAAATCTCTTCAGCTTCCTTCTGCTTTTCTTTTTCCTTGTGGCTTGTGGGCTTATTCACACCTTTATACAATTTAAAAAATTAACCTAGACTCCTTTCCATGCTCTAAAACTTGAGACAAATATAGCTAATTTTGTATCAATTAAGCCATTTTATTTTCTCTTAAAATCTGATCTTCTCTCTGGAAAAAATTAAGCACTAACCCTGTGAAAGAAATGTTTGCCAAAAATGAACATTTACTTAATAGATATGATTTTTAATTTTTTCTATATACTCTGAATGATCATTTTAAAGTCACTGTATACCTCTAAATTAGTCTTTACTAAAAGAGACATTGGTTTTCAAATCTAACTCTTTGATGTATTAGTGACATTTAGGTTTTGTTCATATAAATGATATTCTAAGTCTGTAATTCAGAAAATTATCTGCTATTCTAGAGACAGAGGTAATTTCACCCATCTCTAAATTCTTATCTGATTTATCTCTATTTTTTGCTATGTATATATTTTCTCTCATTGCTAGACAAAGATAAGATCCTTTGACTTTTTAATACTGAGAAGAAAAAGATACAGTCTATTTTTAGGCTAAGAGTACATTTTGCATTTTCCCTAATTTTCTTATATTAGGAAGTGCTCAGATCTTTCCAGGGTGCATATTTTACCCCCAATAAATGCTTTAAAATCAGAGAACTATAGACTAATTTAGGGTAAAAAAACCTCCAAGCTCACTGAGTCCCGCTGTTGACCCAGCACTGCTGAGTCTGCCGCTAAAACCATGTCCCTAAATGTCACATCTACACACCTTTTCAATGCCTTCAGGAATGGGGACCCTACCACTTCTCTGGGCAGCCTGTTCCAGCACTTGACAGCCCTTTCCATGAAGAAGTTTTCCTTATATCCCATCAAGACATCCTCTGGTAAACCTTGAGGCCATTTTCTCTTGTCCTATAGCTTATCAGTAGCAAGAAGAGAACAATTCCAGCCTGGCTGGGCCCTTCTTTCAGGCACTTGTAGAGAACAATAAGGTGTCCCTGGCCTCCTTTTCTCCAGACCAGTTCTCTCAGCTGCTCCTCATCAGACTTGTGTTCCAGAGCCTTCACCAGCTCTGTTGCCCTTCTCTGGAATCGTTTCAGGCCCTCAGTGTATTTCTGGAATGAGTGACCCAGAACTGGACACAGGATTCAAGGTGCAGAGTAGAGACAGACTGCTGAGTACAGGGGGGCAATCACTGCTCTGGTCCTGCTGGCCACACTATTTCAAAGGAAGGATGCCATTTGCCTTCTTGACCACACTAATGTGGTCTTCTTCCACCAGGTATTTTTTCAGATCCTCTGCCCCAAGCCTGGAGCATTGCCTGTTGTTCTTATGACCCAAAAGAACCCAGCACTTTATCTTATTAAACCTCAGAAATTTTGCTTCAGCCCATTGATCCAGCATGTCCAGGTCCCCTTGAAAAGCCTTTCTACTTTCCAGCAGATAAATGTTCTCACCCAGTTTGGTGTCATCTGCAAACTGACTGAGGGTGCACTCAATCTCTTCATTCATAAAGATGTTCTAAAGAGCTACAAAGATCCCCTCATTGATAAAGCTGTTAAAAAGGACTGGCCAAGACATTGAGCCCTGGGGAGTACTACCTATGACTGGACACCAGCTGGATATAACTCCATTCACCACCATTCGCTGGGCACAGACATCCAAACAATTTTTTACTGAGCAAAGATTAAACCTGTGCAAGCCACGAGCTGTCAACAGAAAGCCGTAAGAGAGAGTGGCAAAGGCTTTTCTGAAGTCTAGGTATCAAAAAATATTGAAGAAGTTCATGTCTTCAGCATGAAGGCATCCAGAGAACCAAAGTGATGTTTATGACCTACATACAGAAATTATTGGGAAGCCTTAATTATGTATATTTCATCTCTTTAGGTATTTTGGGAAAGATCACAACAAATCCTGATTTCCATCTACCACAGGACAAAAAGATTTCATGACTGTTGGAAGAAAAAAATTTTTTAAGTTTTTTTACTCAACCAAAATAGAAAGGTAAATGCAACACAGAAAAATACAGCAAATAAAAATACAACAACAACACATTTAAGTACTTTGCCTTGGCAAGGCTTCTTTGACATATTGCAACTGTCTGTTAAGTCTCCATCAGCTCAGTGCAGACACACCTGGGACTTCTCTTTGTCAGATAGTTGTGTCCAAGGGCTGGGCTTTTGGAAATCATACTGATTTATCTGATTGTTTTGTCCACTTGTGAGGAGGCTTGAAAGTCTCAAATGTCCATTATCCTCTCTGCTGTATTCAATGAGATAAAGCTTCTTTCAACAAGAATCATTACACCTTCATTTTCATTTCTGAAGGATCCAATGCATTTTTGAATGCTACAGAAACTGTATCAGACCAACTACTTAGAGATATTATATTCTCCTTAGTTGCTTGCCAATCTTGTAGAGAAATCATATGTTTTAAGATTAATGTCTGAAATTGAAATAATTCTCAGTAATTTTGGTCTGGACAGGTCCTGATTTTGTTGGACTCTTTTGTTTCAAGTTTCTAGATTATCGCCTCTGCAGGCTCTATACAGTTATTTTATTTGCTCAATTTATTATAGGGAAGGAATTCACACTGAATTCAGGCTGAGAACCAGTTTTTCTATAACTGTAATTTCCTATTTTCATTTACTCTTTTGCTTCTTTCTTTTTTTTTCCTGATTCTCACTTGAGGTTTTAAAAATAAGAACTTGCAAGCTCCCCAGTAGTCAGTCAATGAAATCATAAGCCTTTTTTTCTGTCAGAAGTCTGCTGCTGAGACACAACTTAAGCACTACCTTTTCCTGCACAAATGAAAGGCAAGAATAAGAGCTTGAAAATAGAACTCAAAGACAATACAAACACCAGTGATGTTTATAAAAGGTAAAGATAATAATAATAATTTTAAAAAAAAAGAAACAAAAAATTTACACCTAGTAAATCAATAAAGATATGCTATGGATTTAAATATGACCTATCCCTTAAAGACAGAAGTCTCTGCAAATTAAAACAAAGGCAGAAATGAAGGAACATCCATCTAGAAGATGGAGTTTATTACTCTCCAGTCATAATTAAGTTACACCTTCAGTTTGTCAGGGAAGGTATAGAGATCGACAGAATGAAGGGGTTTTATTTTGAAAGTATTTTTCTTTATAGCCCTGTATGGGTAACTAAACCAGAGATACAAACAAACAGACAAATAAAAAGTTATTTTATTTACTGGTAAAGACTCATAGAACGCAATGAAATGTGGTCTTTTTTCTTTATAGTGTTTGTATCCTTATTTATTTATAATTTCTGTTATATATTTGTTAATAACCTTTTGTTCTTTATAGCCTTTACAGAGGGAAAGTTGTGGGTACTCCTCAGTTGCTGGTCTGACTAAAAAAAGTTTGCATTCATTGAACACCAACAGGAGATTCATCAGGCATTTAAGTTTTCAAGTCCAACAGGTGTCCTTGTCAATTTAAATATATTTCAATATTTTATTTCATTAAAATATATTTAATTCAAACCCCCCTCATTGGGGGTTTTTTGGGGTTGTTTTTGGTTTTGGGGGGTTTTTTTTTGTTGTTGTTGTTTTGGTTTTTTGTTTGTTTTGTGAGGTTTCTCTTCTTTTTCAATAGATCCATTAATCCAGTTACTCATTCTAATTACAGAACTCTCATTTCTATTTCTATTGATTAAAACAGCAATTTTCCCATCAGATTTAATGGTGCAGTACAAGACTACAGATTCTTATCAGAATTAAGTCCCCTGATACTACAGATTTTATAAATTTATGTGGGTCAAGTATGGCAGGCAAAACACGTGCAAGTTTACAAGGGTCACAGATTCTCTTTTTATTGAAGCTGCATTTTTGGTGTTCTGCTCAAAATTGTTTTGCATTTCTGATTTGCACAGTTTTGCTGTGACTACTTTGTGCCATCTTTTCCACTCATGAGCTACTTTAGAAATTAAAAAATAGACAAACAAACATAATAATTACATTTACAGAGAGAGTTTTTAACAAAATCTCTAATAAGTGAATTGTAGCACTTAAAACATACCTAAGCATCAAATAATTGGCTGGATACCCATGAACATTTGTTGTGTATTTAGTGTGAAATATATATCCCTTCAAGCATTGTGTATACCTTATCCTATATACCTTTTCTGCTATATCCTTTACTATTTGGGCTTGATATACAATATTGCCTAATTGAAGTCCACTACTTGCATTATATCACAATGCCAATGACACCATTGATTTTCAAAGAATCTCCAAATTAAAATTTTATATATTAGTTATATAGATTTACCTAGTAAATATTATTGATTTTAAATGGCTGCTTATGATAATCTCTGGGCATTTTTAAAGTCTTCCTATTACTTTGAGAAATTAAGTTGTCACATATCTATTAATGTCTGGTTTTGTAGATATTATTACCGAGTTCCTCATGAACATTATTCTCTAACTCAAGAGAAGGCAGAGAAGCAGCAGATATGAAAGGCCCACTTCATCCAGAAGACATGTACGTACCTAGAGGTGTCTAAAAGACACAGTGGACTGAGCAATTTGCTTCAGGAATTTAGTGTTTAGTGCTAAGGGACTGCTACTGATTTTGCTAAAATCTAAAAGCAATACATTAAAAAAAACCCAAACCGTAAAAAAAATTTTAAAACAACCCTTGAAAGAGAAAGTGGTTTCTAGGATGTTTGAAATTATGCATATCAAAACAAAACAAAAAAAAGAAACAAAAACCCACACAGAAAATATTTTGAGAAACAAACTCCTGGTATGTTTTGCCAATATCAAAGATTAGCAATTGATAATTTGCATCAATCTGTCATTGTCTGCAGTTTGGATAAAAATTTCCAGGGAACAAAGTTCTCCATAGTGAAACAGAGGAACGTATTGTCTTCTGTCTCCTGGAGCACCATACACTGGAAACCTTCAGGAAAAGATAAAAGACTGGGTGGATCAGGCTGATCCAATATCATAGTTTCTGCACCAGTATTGGACTAGCAGCTTGTTCTCTGATAGTGCAATTTACAGAATAAATTGCCTTTGGCAACTTAAGAAGGTCCTGTCCTTCTCCTCCTTATCCCAGCCTTTGATGTCTTGTCCTTACTCCCATTCAACACCCTGTATTGAACAATTGATTTTGCAGGTCATTCAGAAAACACACAATTTTTATCTGATTTTTTTAGTGTACTGCACAAAATTAATTTCTGAATCCAATATAACTTCTCAAATTTATAGACTACTTTATGTTTGAAAGTACCTATGGATTTCATCTTGTCCAATTCCCTACCTATATAAATTAATCTGGCAGAATTCATGCTGCTACACAGTGTCTGGAGAGATGCTGGACTTAGTACTACTGAGATTTCCTATCTCTCTGAAAAATTTTCCCTGTCAAGTTCATGTGATGCATCACCTTTTTTTAAAGAGGCAATGCAGAAAGAACATTAGTCTGAATTACTCCCAACACAGTCAGACAATTTCTTGTGTTTCCAAACTCAGAACTCTGTGAGCAAATTTCCTTCAAAGTTTTTTGCCCCTTGTACTGAGTTCACTAGATAGAGGATGAGATTGATTTTATCCCCACATGCCTTGAGCACCAGCATGGTAGCTAGGCCAAGTCAGATTTCTATTCACAAATCTCCTTTTTCTTCTGAAAAAATTTAGCTCATGCTTTTCCCACACTTAAATATCTGAGATACTTTCTGCAAGTTTGTCAATGTAAATTAGGTTGCTTTGATGGGAAACTCACCAGCACCTGTTGCTCTTTGAAGTGCTAGCACTTAGAAATTGTGTCCACCAAAACAATATAGAACCACTCTTTCCCCACTGTTCTGCATCCCATACGCATCAGAGTAAATGCAATATGAAATCAAATGCTATCACTGGTTTCATCCCCTTAAGCTCATCCAGATAGATTGCTTTGCTTCATTTTGCTGTGCCCCTTCTTGATTTATGGGGAGCATAATAGCATAAGACTTTGACCAAAGATGTTCTTGCTGGATAAATTAGTATCTCAAGGCGATATTCCCATACTGTTTATGGAAATAGAAATCCAAAATTATTCTATGAATGTAAGCAAGATTGAAATACACTGCTTCTTTTTGCCTCACTTTCTTCAGTGTATTTAATTCTAAAACCTCTTTATAATAGGCAATAAAAGAATGACTGTTGTGTTCTTTTCCAGGCTCCATACCATTGCTTCGATTTTTATGGCAGTAGATGTTTTTTCCTTTTGATCAGATTGTCCTACTACTTGTCTATTTCACCAGGGAAGGAGGCCCAGGGCCAGCTGCCTGCAGCTGACCGATTTCTCATCGGTCTACATTGAAAACCTGCACCCACAAACACAGCAGCACACTGAGGGATGCTTGCATATATGTAAATGAGAACTAAATGCATTATGCACTGAATAAAAGCTTAAACAACATTTTATTCTTTGCTGTTAGTTTGTGCAGTGTGTTTGTCTAGAGGAACATCAATAGCAAATGCCTGTTAGACTGATGGATGAAGAACTGTAGTGTTTTAGTGCCTTCTTGTGCTGATGCCTAGAAGTGCAGGTAAGAGAAACGATGAATTTCATTCTTTTCAGACATAATAAAAGAACAAACTAATGCTGCATTTTTCAGGTCTATGTTGATTATACCAAATAATCCAAAATTTCTCAGATAAACAGATTTTTGTTTTCTGCAGTGACAGAAAAGCATTTTGACTCAGTCAGCAGCTGCTTTAATAGTTGGCTCAAAGAACCCAAACAAACCAATTTTATAGTAAAAATGACTGTAATGAAAAAAAGGTGCTGCCTGGAAAGGCATGATGCTAGGGGAATTGCTCTTAGTCCTTCAGACCTCACAAGTGTCTTGCTCAGAGTTGTACCCAGACAAAGTCAATCACAAGGAAAAGCCTCCCTTTGTTGTGAGCTGGATATTCAGGTCAGTGATGTTAATGAATAGAATTTAGGCAAACTTCCTACCCACATAATCATTTGAGGGGAAAGAGTTGGAAGTGAGTTAGAAGGACTAAGGAATGGGGAGCTGAACTGAATGCACAGTGTTATCCCATTGTTCCTGGAAAAGCAAAGGGCAGCACCATTTCCCTCCGTAGGGAATAGGAGGATACAGCTCTTCATCCTCTTCTTTGGGCATAACCATGACAACACCCAGCCTAGCTCCCTGCTTCCAGAGAAAGAACACAAACAACATTCAAATCTCTCTAGCTTCACCTTCTTTTTGCCTGCCCAGATAACTAGGAAATGCAGAGAAGTTAGTTTTACAGACTCATGCTTTCTTTGCAATATGAGGCCAAATCACTCCTTCCCTCAAATCCCTACCTTCTGGGCTCAGCATACAGTCAGGTTTCACTCAAGGGTACAATCAAAAGGCTTAAGAAACAGACAGAAAGTAAAGTTACCAAATCCATTCTCTTTGTAAGTTATTTTGAAATTTTCAGTCATTGACATCAACAATGTCAACAATGTCACTGTTTGAGAATTGTTTATAGCCTGCAAAAGTACATTTCTGCCTTTCTTATTATGGAATTTTCCATTTTCTCCTGAAATATGTTGCCGCAAGAAACAGTGGTGTTAAGATAATATATCTTTCTGAGGTATAAGTCTCCTACTTACTGCATAAAATATAATGAACTGAATTATAGAAAAGAAAATACATACAGAATCTGGAAACATAGATCAAATGCATGGTCTGTTAATTTCTGGAACCTGATCAAAGAAAATCCCAGAGGAAATTCCAGCTCTTGAATAATTTTGAATGCAGTGGCATTTCAGAAAGAAGCTTGATAACATGTTGAAGACTGCTGAGGTTCAATTATTTCACAGGCCTTTATTCTCAACATGTCCCTGACAGCTTTCAGCCCTGAACACTCAGCCTGAGAGCTAAGGTACAGGCTTCATTATTTCTACTCTGCAAATTGTCACAAGCAATAAAGATTGTCCCCATGTGACTTTTATCCCCAGAGATACCTAAGTCAGTTCTGTGGCTTTGCACAGGTGCAGATGAAGAAGGTATTCAAAATCTTTCTTATGCTGAGCCATGAGACTTTATGGATCTTACAGATCAACTTCCCTCCATATAGCCTCCCAGGATCATAAGAAACAAACAGCAACAAAAAACCCCAGGAACACAGGGTCAGAGGTTTTCATTTGGGAAGGTTTTATTAATTATTTCAGTTTCCCAAGAAAGCATTTATCTTCCCTTTAAAAGACAGTAAAATACATTTCTGTGTGGTAATATGAAACTATTTTTACAGAGCCACCAAAAATTACTCTAAAATAAATATCCTGAGATTTTCTTCCATGGGAAATAGTAATTTGTTCACAGAGGATAGACATAAAAGACTTAATGCACATTTCCAAATCTAATTACAATTAGGTTCTCTACCAGTTTAGGATGTATTTCAGAAGATGTTTATAAAAGCCTTATTTTTAAAAGCTGCACTTATTTCATTGAGAGTATTCTGTCACTAGTTTTCCATCAGGCCTCCAGCAAGCTAATCAATTAAAGCCTCTTTGGAACAACAACAACAAAAAGTACCAATCCATTTGGGTCACTGTGTGAAATAAAAATGTCATTACTGTGGGAGTGCCTTTGTTCAAATGCAGAAATATACTTCAGCCTGGAGCCAGTTTTCCTCAGGTAAAGACATCAGCTGATGTCAGTTTGAAGCGAGCCATTTTATCTTTCAGTAAAACGGAAAGAGGAGATGTCAGTCCCCTTAAGAGAATGTGTCTCTTCTTGCTCCAAATAAAGGCCCAGCTACTGGCAATGTGCTAATATTTAACTATTTCACTACTAATATTAACATTTTCTTCAGCTCTGTTTTCCACCATGATAAGAAGTGGTTTAACAAACAGGTCTCAATCAATTACATTCTAAAAAGTTTCAGTGGAAGAAGTTCCTTTGTAGTTTAATTCTCAATGAATGCTTACACTACTTTGAGGACAACAAAGATAAATTAAGAATTTATCACTTCAGATGCATCTTTATACAGGATTATAGAAAAATTCAAAAGAGAAATAATATGTTGTCTTCTCTTAACCAAGATCATTCTTAGAAAAGTCTGCAGTAATTTGTGCATCTTATTTATATTAATATATATATTTATAGAAAGGACTAGCTATTAACCAGGTATGAGCATTCTGTTAAATCTCGCATTCCAACCCAGTAGAGGGCATTGTAAGTATATGCTCAAAAGCTCTTCTGTTATGCAAAGCCTGAGATTTCCTATATCACCATTTGAGCTGCTAATTACTTATAAAGAACGAGTAATATTCTCCCTTCTATGAAAGAAAGAGGCAGGCTATGGAGAAGAAGGGCATTCTACCTGTGTGTTGTAGTTGGAGCAATAAGCATTGGGTACAAATTAAAGCAAAGTAAATCATTCTTAAGCATAAGAAAAAGTATTCTAAGTGCAAGGACAGTCCAGCATCAGAGTAGACTTCCTGAATGTGAGAGGCTTATCACTGGAGGTCTCTAAGAACTGATTAGGCAGATGTCTGTAAGAATGGGTTAGGGATTCCCCCTTGGGAGCAGGGTGGAATAAGCAAGCTCTTAAGATCCCTTGTAACCATGTTTCCTGTGACTGGTTCCAATACTAAGTGGTTTCTCAGCCGCACCATAAACATTTCTTAAATAGGCTCTCAGAATTAGGGTACAGAACCCCAAAATTACCTCTACTCCTGGTTTGGGAAGAGGAATATTGTCACTTAATAACAGACTGAATATTACATTAGAGAGACATCCCTATACAGGTTAAGAATAGTACCTGTTTCAGAAATGGCACTTGATCTCCATGCACACTTAGGTCAATGGGGTCACACTAAGTTTATGGTTACATGTAGCAATCAAGAAATGATTCCTACAGAAAACAGAAAAGTACACAGCTAGGAAATGTATTAAAATTGCTTTCATCAAAGGTTTTCTTGTTGAATCATTTTTTGGTGAATTTCAAATTATAACCTGACTGTTTGATGAAAATTTTCAAAAGGAGACAAGAAAAAAGAATGTTTTCTTATTATTCCTTCTTTCAACCTTTACTTGTCCATGGTGGGATTTCCCTGACCAAGGTGAAGGACCTTGCAAATCTGGAAAAAAAAAAAAATTAAAAAAAAAAAAAGGTTATTCTGCTTTAATCTTAAAGACTCTCCTGGAAGCATCACAATCAAACATTCAAAGCCCAAACTTAGTAAAGTGGAAAGGTAATCAAAAGAGATATAAAACTGTATATGTTATACTTTAATCATTGAGTGAGTCTACGCTCCTAAAGCAGAACTGGAAAGAATTGAGGAAAAATATATTTTGCATTTACACCGAGGTAAAGTCCATTCTTTGATTTTGTGCTCTTTTTTGCTTGTTGACATTCAGAGAGACACAAATGTAGGCACAGTGGCAAAACAGGAGGAGACCTGAGGTTCAGAGTAAGAGAAACTGAACAAGTGGATAGGAGAAAGCAAATGGAAAATGAAGAAAACAGCAGGAGATGGAAAGAGCAGGAAAGTATCTGGGCTCACTTTAATTTACACCATTCTAGAAGGTGTTCAAGCCCCTGAGGGAAACAGTAAAAGGGATTCATTATAACAGGTATAGCTTATTAATCTAGCCTTGGAAGAAAAATTGATTTTTCTTAAAGAGGAAGGAAAAAGTGGCTTACAGAAACATATCTCCATGGAATACAATTCACGCATGGGGAATCACTGCTGCAGGCTATTCTATTGGAAAACTATGTATGAAAAAAATAAAAGTTCTGTTAAAAATATCAGCTTTGAAGCCTAGTCTGGTAGACAACACTGTGATAGTTACCTGTGGTTTCTCTTCATACTGTGAAATATATAATAAATATCAGCTATATTTTTGAAGAAAATTATTCATCATGTGACACAATTATATACAAAGTATTTGTATTTCACCTATCTGAAGCATTCCTCCACCAAGTGAAGAGAATAGCAGGCTTAGAGGAACCTAGGACAGGAATAGTATTAGTACGGTCTGCAAATTTTTTCTTTGTTTATTGTTGAATCATGTAATGTTTAGCATTGGAAGGGACTTTGAAGTTCTGACCCACTTCCCATGGGCAGCAACACCCTCCACTAGATTATATCCAAAGCCCTGTGCAGCCTCACCAGGAACATTCCAAGGATGGGGCATTCACTGATTTTCTGGGCAGCCTGCTCCAGTGTCTAAGGATCTGTATTGTGGAAAGCGGTCTGCATCATTTATGGATAGCTTAATTAGTTCAGGCCATTCAAGGCAGTTATAGCCTCTATTTTTAAACATATATATGTAGGAACCTGGATTAGTTCTCATACTCATACCAATCCAGGGAAGGAGATAGGCAGAGATGCTCATTCAGTCCTAAAACTGGTGGCTAAAATAAAAGCAATGCCTCTTAGAAGAAGCCCTAATTTCTTCAAAGACTATAGGGAGAACTCTAAGTGTTTTAGATCAGATAATGAATTTCTGGGCAGTTACAGAATCAAAGAAACAAAGCATGCACAAGGTTGGATGGGAACACAGTCCAATCTCCCTATTTAAACAGGGCCATCCCAGTGAACATGGCACAGGACTGTGTCCAGATGGTTCTTGACTATCTCCAGTGGGGAAGACTATACATACACTCTGGACTCAGTCACTCACACAGTAAAGTTCTGCCTCATGTTGCCTATTATATTTCTGCTTGCCACCACCAAGAAGAGCCTGGAAACATCCTCTTGACACCATTCTTCCAGATATTTATCGACATTTATGAATTCTTCTCTTGGTTGTCTCTTCTCCAGGCTGAACAGGTTGACTTCCCTCGGCCTTTCCTTGTAAGAGAGGTGCTCCAGTCCCCTCATCATCTTCATTGCCCTCTGCTGGACCTGCTCCAAGGGCTCCATGTCTCTTATGCTGAGGAGCCCAGAACTGGACACAGCTCTCCAGATGAGGCCTCACCAGGGCTGAGCAGAGGGGCAGGATCACCTCCTGCAACCTGCTGGCAGTGCTCTTCCTAAAGCAGCCCAGGCTGCCACTGGCCTTCTTGGCCACTAGGACACACTGCTGGCTCATGGACAGCTTGTTGTCCTCCAGGACCTCCAGGTCCTTCTTCTGCAGAGCTGCTTCCCAGCAGGTCAGCCCCCAGCCTGTGCTGGTGCTTGGGGTTGTTATTGCTCAGGGGGGCAGGATCCTGCATTTGCCTTTGCTGAACTTCAGACAGTTCCTCTCTGCACCCTCTTCAGCTTTTCAAGGTCCTTCTGAAGGGCTTCACAGCCCTCTGGGCTATCAGCCATTCCTCCCAGCTTTGTGTCATCAGCAAACTCTCCGAGGATGCATCTGTCCCTTTGTCCAAGTCACTGATAATAATGGAATTAAAGTTAAGCAATACTCTTCCCAGTATGGAACATTGGGGGACACTACTATTGACAGACCTCCAACTAGATGCTGTGCCACTGATTGTGACCTTCTGGGATCAGCTGTGCTTTTAGTTAATTCTGAATCCACCCCACTGATCACTCATCTAGTCCACACTTCCTGAGCTGGCCAGTCAGGATACTGTGAGAGACAGTGTCAACAGCATTGCTGAAGTCAAGGTAGACAATATCCCCTGCTCTCTCTTTAATCACCAAGGTAGTTGTTTTATTGTAGAAGACAATAGTCTTTTATTGTAGAAAACAACAGTCATGCTCATTAAACATGATTTACATTTAGTGAAATCATACTGACTTTTTCTGATCTCCTTCTTTCTCTTCAAGTGGTGAGAGATGACCTTCAGAATAAGGCACTTCATCAGTTTTCTGGGGATTGAGGTGAGGCTGATTGACAGTAATTTTCTGGGTCCTCCTTCTTGCCCTCTTTGAAGACTAGGGTGACATTTGCTTTCTTCCATTCCTCAGGCACCTCTTCTGACTGCCAAGACCTTTCAAAGACGATTGTGAGTGGCCTCAGTATAGTGTCTACTAACTTTCTCAACACTTGTGGATGCATCTCATCAGGGCCCACACTCATGTGGATATCAGGTTTGGCTAGTTGTTCTATAATCCAATCCTCCTGATGAAAGCTCTCTTCCTTCCAACATTCCTTTACCCTAATTGTCTGGGTCAAAGATTCCTGAGAACTGGCATTGTCAATGAAGAATAATGAAAAGAAAGGGAAACTCTGTCTTCCCTGCATCCTCAGTCACCAAGGTCCCCTTCCATTTGGTAATGGGTCCGTGTAGTCCTTTGTTTTCCTCTTGTTATTGATGTATTTGAAGAATCCCTTTCTCTTGTCCTTGACATCTTGGCCCAATTTAAATCCAGAGGAGCCTTGACCTTTGTTGTCTCATTTCAGCTTACTCAGACAGGCTCTTTGTATTCCTTCCAAGTGGCCTGACCCTGCTTCCATCTCCTGTGCGTTCTCTGCTTATGCCTGAACAAGTGTTCTTTATTCATCTTGTCCCTTTTGCCCAAGTTCTTGCTCATCAGGATGCACCATTCTTGAGCCTAAAGGAAGTGACTCTTGGATATCAACACACTCTCTTGGACCTTTCTTCCTTGCAGTGCCTGTTCCCACAGGTTTCTTTCAAGAAAAAAAACTAAATTAAATTTGATCTCAAATTAAATTAAGATTAATCACTCCTTTAAGGTCACAGCCTCCTTAGTCACTGAATTCAATTTGGTATATTTATTTTAATATATAATGCTCTGTGTCTATACTTAATATATATTATACATATATATATTAATATCATATTTTATATATATATACAGCTATATTATTTATATGTACTATATATAGCAGCTCCATTAAGAGCTCAAAGTCTAGCCCAGTGACATTTCATCTACTGCATAAAAATCAGGGAGGTTCAAGTGTTGAGGCTGAATAAGCTACTTTATGTGGCTGGGCATGTGTGCACCATCACCCACTTCCATGCAGAAAACCTTGAGCAACCTTGACTTTACTACTTTTCTTGCAAGGATACTTAGCTGAAAATGGTTGTTTCTTGATTTTCACCAAGACTCTAACAGTCTGAAAATCCCAGTTAATACAGGAAAAGGAATATTGGGACATCTACCATTCATGTCAATGACAATGACAAACAAGGGGATGACTTGTCCATGGTGCTAAGTTCTAAGCATGTGGCAGCTGAAGCATTCAATAGACATGGTACTTTCAGAAGTTGATCATGCTTCTGTCTGATTCTGAGTTCCTAAATGTGATCATGCAACATTTTTTCTGCACCTGTGAGCACACCTTTATAATATAAAAATCATCATCATCATCATCATCATCATCTCTACTGCCCCTTCAAAAGAGGTAAGTCCCACTGTCAAAGCACTTAAAAACTCCACTGGTGGTAGAGTCAATTATTGCTTCTGAAAAGTTCCTGATATTCTACAGATGACCCCTACTCTATTCATTTTTGAGCACAGTGTCTAACAGGATTACTTAACCACAAAAG
This sequence comes from Regulus satrapa, assembly GCA_013396955.1. Taxonomy (NCBI): domain Eukaryota; kingdom Metazoa; phylum Chordata; class Aves; order Passeriformes; family Regulidae; genus Regulus; species Regulus satrapa. Next base: position 222,342 of record VWZN01003347.1, read on the forward strand.
GAAGAGGGGTGTATAAAAAGGAGAGAGGAGAAAAAATTGAAATTAGCTCTGTTACAATTTGAATGTAGATCTGTCCCTGAATTAAAACCGGTACTTTATTTTAAAATAAATAAATAATTTATTTTTTTTTTAAAAAAAAGCTTTATCAGACAGAATAGCCATTGTAATTATACCTCTGTTTCCCTCAGGAGAATAGAAATATCACATTGACTAAAATCTTTCACTCTGTTTCAAGGATAACACCCACAGGAATATTTTATTCATTTTTAGTTAATTAATCAAAGTCCACTGAGGACCAGAAACCAAAAAAAAGGTACTTCAAAATCTTTTAGAAATTTGATTTTGCTCGTTTTGTATGAAAGGCAATGAAGCACCATGAGAATGGCAGAAGAGTGCATTACACCGTAAGGAATGGGGTTAATGTATTATATGAGCAGAATGAGAGCTAAAGTGGTTTCAGCTGAGCCTACTTACTGATCCACTCTAAAAAAAAATTAGCTTTTAATTTTTTTTTAGTTAATTTTCACTTAGATTTAGTTGAAGCTTTGCTCAGCTTCGTAAGACACTTGAACAATTAGAGATAAATTTTATAAAAATATGCTTGCCTTCCTTGGAAAAATGCTGCTGTTGTTACTTGAAAGAACCTCTACACACTTAGCTCCTCTTGAAAATCCCAGTGGGTGCAAATCTGCATATTTTCATACTCAGATACTTATATGACCTTGCATAATAATTGAATTTTCCAAAGCTTAATAAACTTTTCTAAAAGGGACAGACTATGAGTATCAAGAGCTCAGCTTGAATCACTGATTATTTTTATTTGCTATCTTGTCCAGACCTTCTCATTCTTTTCTGCCTTCCGATTTAACATTTAAAATTTGTTGAGCAATTATTCTTGATTTAGAGGAAAACAGTCTTCTACAATAGTCATAATCCTTAGAAGATTTCATTCTAGAATACCAGGAAAGCTTTGGCACTGCATCTACCTATTTGTATAAATGAGAGTTATACACAGGTAATTTGTAAGTCCCCATCTCAGTGTTGCATGTGACCCAAAACAAAACCTTTTAAATTCTGGACTATACAACTACTGATTCAGGAGCCAAATAAATATGTTGTACTTGGTGAAGTAAGCTAGTCTTCATGATTTTAATATCTAAGGAGTTCTTCTGTGTGNCTACTTTATGTGGCTGGGCATGTGTGCACCATCACCCACTTCCATGCAGAAAACCTTGAGCAACCTTGACTTTACTACTTTTCTTGCAAGGATACTTAGCTGAAAATGGTTGTTTCTTGATTTTCACCAAGACTCTAACAGTCTGAAAATCCCAGTTAATACAGGAAAAGGAATATTGGGACATCTACCATTCATGTCAATGACAATGACAAACAAGGGGATGACTTGTCCATGGTGCTAAGTTCTAAGCATGTGGCAGCTGAAGCATTCAATAGACATGGTACTTTCAGAAGTTGATCATGCTTCTGTCTGATTCTGAGTTCCTAAATGTGATCATGCAACATTTTTTCTGCACCTGTGAGCACACCTTTATAATATAAAAATCATCATCATCATCATCATCATCATCTCTACTGCCCCTTCAAAAGAGGTAAGTCCCACTGTCAAAGCACTTAAAAACTCCACTGGTGGTAGAGTCAATTATTGCTTCTGAAAAGTTCCTGATATTCTACAGATGACCCCTACTCTATTCATTTTTGAGCACAGTGTCTAACAGGATTACTTAACCACAAAAGGAAGAGGGGTGTATAAAAAGGAGAGAGGAGAAAAAATTGAAATTAGCTCTGTTACAATTTGAATGTAGATCTGTCCCTGAATTAAAACCGGTAATTTATTTTAAAATAAATAAATAATTTATTTTTTTTTTAAAAAAAAGCTTTATCAGACAGAATAGCCATTGTAATTATACCTCTGTTTCCCTCAGGAGAATAGAAATATCACATTGACTAAAATCTTTCACTCTGTTTCAAGGATAACACCCACAGGAATATTTTATTCATTTTTAGTTAATTAATCAAAGTCCACTGAGGACCAG
>VWZN01003347.1:230646-249245 GCA_013396955.1 Regulus satrapa
AAAAAAAAAAAAAAAAAAAAAAAAAGAGTAGTGTCTGGCAGAAAAGGGTCTAGTTGTACTCGTGATTTTTTCATCCCATTCCAAAACCCAGATTTTCATTATGATAGCAAGCATATAATGGGTAGGTAAACTATGGTTATGTTACTATGAGAATTAACCTTTCAGAATGTTTTGTGGAATCAATCACTCTCTGTGTTGTTTTGCTTATGATTTAAGACATTCAGCAGTCTCCAACCACCATGTTCTTCTTAACATTTATTTAAAAGGTTCACATTTCATTGAAGAAACATTCAATAAGTTTCAGGACAAATTCCAACATGTTCACAAGATCTAAAATCAGGTGAAAATTCCTTTTGGTTAATATTTTCCATGACATAAACAAATTAGCTGTGATTTCTACATCAGCTAAATTTGCAAACAGCACTCTAAAAATATATATATCCATTATACAAAGCAATGCTGTTAATTAAAACCTGCAAATTCTGACCTGTTTATACTCAGGTAGTTTTTATCTAATGTACTAGCAAAGTGTCTGATGTATACATTTGGGTTTGTTAAGTTTATATTCTACTAACAAGATGGTACTTAGCTAGAAAAATCTCAATTAAAACACAATTTTAGATTTTTTTCCTAAAGTTCCTTTACATTGTAAAATTATGCTTTAATAGAAGGAAAAGGGATCTGTGGAATATTGTTATAAAAAATTGAGACATTTTAATCTAGATGATGGGAAAAGTTCATTTATGTCTGTGTTTTCTATGTTACATCTTAACAAGCTGTATGCAACTGTGAACTGCATTATTAAGTTCCATCCATACTCACATGCCTTCATTTTTATGCAAAGAAAATGTAAATACACACCAGGGGGTGGAGCCACCACAGAACACCTTGAAAATTACCTCTGAGCACAAAGCTGTGGACCCATCCATGGAGAGGAATCTTTTTTCTCTCTGTGTTGACAAGTGAGAATTTTCTAATAATACTGTGGCTAAAAGCCCAAATATGCTTGCTCTGTTTTCAGTGTTAGTTGTTCTGATCAGCAGTATTTCTTTCAGTCTTTCTGCCCCTAATATGACATCTGATTTCCAAGGACTATCTTTAAAGTTGCAAAAGAGCCCATTAAACTGGCTTCATCTTGTGGGAATCACACCATACACAAGCCCAGAATGCCTAAGTTGTATTTCCCAAATGCAAACACAAAGCTGAGTACTGGTAGTTCTCACTATGACTGTTGTATCCACCACTGAATTGAATTCATTGCACATTTTCCTGAGCTTTTTTGTGCTCACAGTCCTGCAAACCAAAGTGGGGGAGGTGGTATGGTGCTTCCTCAGCTCATAGTTCTCATTTATTTCTGCCCCTCATATGCACTTGTGAAAAAGAGAAACACATGGGTCTCCTTTCCTATTTAATCATCCCAATAAAGTAATTCCTTTGATCAACATCACAAATCACAGCACATTGCATATTCTAGAGCAAATAGGAGAAAGGTGTGCTGTAGATTGATATTCAAATGGCACATAAAAGATCTGGAGCACAGATCAAAGAGGAGAACGTTGTGTTTGGGCTTGTCAGTTTTGTTTTACTGCGTTACTTATGTCTTTGACTAAAAAGAGTTCTGAAAACAGGCTGATTCAATGAGCTTCTGGGGGAGCACTCTCTGTTGGCTATTCAGAGAGCTATCATGCCAAACTTTTGTTGACTCTGTTTTCTAATTTGACTAAAAAACAGCTGAAAAGGCATGAAAATATATATTCACACAAGGAATATCTAAAACCTTTGCTGTGCTTTGGGTCACACAACACCATTTTTCAGCCCATTAAGTCCTTATATACTGATTCCATTATCATGGTGCTTATATATGGCTTCCATTATCATGCTCTCTCTTGCAAGACATTGAAGTTCTGCTATCCCCTTCATAGATGGGAGACCTAAGTATCTAAGGTTTAAGATCGACACTGAGCTTCTTTTGCCCAATTCTCTCTCCAAGATATGCTATGTCCTGCAAACACCTCAAAAAAGCTCCCATTCTGTACTCCGAACACGTGCATCAACAAGTCTGTTCCTGTCACATGGTTGTCAGTTAGCAATTAGTCCTTGTTTATCTCTTTGAAAATTAATATCATGGCCCTATTGCTCAGTTTTGTTCCTCCCAAAATACTTCATCTCTTAATTTACGCATGTAAGTACTGAGTTTTTTCAAGAAGGTTTTGTTTTAGTTATTACTATTGTTGTGGCAGGGGTGATTTGAGCTTTATCTTGTATTCATTTTTCCTTAATAAACACAGAACCACTGAATGGGTGAAGCTGAAAGGGACCACAATGGGTCATCTGATTCAACCTCCCTACTCAAGCAGGGTCATCCCAGAGCACATGGCACACAAATGTGTCCAGATGGTTCCTGAGTATCTCCAGCGGGGAAGCCTCCACACACTCGCTAGACAATCTGTTCCAGCACTCAGTCACCCACAAAATAAATGTGTTCTTCCTCCTATTCAGGTGGAACTTCCTGTGCATCAGCTTCTGTCTGTTTCCTCTCATCCTTCTGCTTGCCACCACCAAGAAGAGCCTGGAAACATCCTCTTGACACCATTCTTCCAGATATTTATCGACATTTATGAATTCTTCTCTTGGTTGTCTCTTCTCCAGGCTGAACAGGTTGACTTCCCTCGGCCTTTCCTTGTAAGAGAGGTGCTCCAGTCCCCTCATCATCTTCATTGCCCTCTGCTGGACCTGCTCCAAGGGCTCCATGTCTCTTATGCTGAGGAGCCCAGAACTGGACACAGCTCTCCAGATGAGGCCTCACCAGGGCTGAGCAGAGGGGCAGGATCACCTCCTGCAACCTGCTGGCAGTGCTCTTCCTAAAGCAGCCCAGGCTGCCACTGGCCTTCTTGGCCACTAGGACACACTGCTGGCTCATGGACAGCTTGTTGTCCTCCAGGACCTCCAGGTCCTTCTTCTGCAGAGCTGCTTCCCAGCAGGTCAGCCCCCAGCCTGTGCTGGTGCTTGGGGTTGTTATTGCTCAGGGGGGCAGGATTCTGCATTTGCCTTTGCTGAACTTCAGACAGTTCCTCTCTGCACCCTCTTCAGCTTTTCAAGGTCCTTCTGAAGGGCTTCACAGCCCTCTGGGCTATCAGCCATTCCTCCCAGCTTTGTGTCATCAGCAAACTCTCTGAGGATGCATCTGTCCCTTTGTCCAAGTCACTGATGAAAAAACTAAGCAATTGTACACAGTATTGAATATTAGGGAACACTGCTAATGACAAGTCTCCAACTGGACCCTGTGCCATTGATTGTGACCATCTGAGATTTGCTGTGTTTTATATCTCAGAAATCCTGTGCTTTCTTTCTCTTTTGTTTATTTTAAAATTTAATGGCACAGACTGCCCACTGATATATGTAAAATTAACCAAGGAAATAGCCTATTTTCCTAAAAATAAACACATGCATAACTGTTTGCAGAATTATGGCTTCAGTGTGCACATCATGAATTCAGAGAGGGCTGCCTGTGGCTCTGGTTGGGTAGCTGTCCAAATGGCTGGCAAATAAGGAGCTATCAGACACTTCCCTTTCCTTGCTTTTTAGGAGTGGTCTACATACCAAGGCACATACCTATTCAGTGAAAGAGAAATGCAGGCACTTCTTCCTGTGCTTCTGTTTCTCAGATTGAGGTTTGGGAACGCTTACAGTGGGACAAGTAACTTATGCCAAGTCACAGTGGTTATTTGCATTGTGATCATCAGGGATCAAGGCAGGACTGGATGGTGATTCTTAGAATTAAATACTCTCCTTTTCTCAGAGTACTCAGTAAAGAATGAATAGCTAATTAGTAATTTGCCTTGGTGTTGTACGGTCAGTGTAACTACCCTTGGGTTTGTCATTTCACTCAGTTGGCAAATAATGGGCAAAAAAAGCCTTGTGGGGTTTTTTGTTTGTTTTGCTTTTTTTTTTTTTCCCTAATCCATTTCAAAGCCTTGAGCTCTTACACAGAGCCTTTTGGCATATCTGAATGCCTTTGTCAGGTTAGCTCTCTGAATGATTTCATGGGGGCATCTTTTCTACTGGGGCTCTCAGAGACTTCATATGCTAGTAATGAGATGTGTCCTTATTGAGCTTTGTATCTGCTGATGGCTGAGTAAATGATTGTGAAGGTGAGATATCAGCATGCTTGTCACTTTTACTAAGCATATGTTCATATTTCACCAAGGCTTTGTAAGTACTTGGTACAGAAACAGCTCTGTTTATTGGAGGTGCTTGTTCCCCAACCTCCTGGGACTGTGCCCAGTTGCAATCACAGCAGTGCTATAGCAGTTCCTTCCTGTCCCTTTGATGTAACATTTGCTTTTTAAATCCCTGCTGCTTTCACTCATTTTTCTCAGTCTGCTTTTTGGCTTGATTTCTGAAGGTACGGGGGCTCTTTCAGGGACAAAGCTTTAATAGGGAGCGCATGTTTCTCCTACCTCACTGTTCAGTTAATTCATAGTGCTAAAGCTTGAGCTATTTAGTAGTTCAAAAAAACCTCTATAAGGACTGCAGGGAGTTGCAAGGACTACATCAAATACAGCATCCACTACATAAAGTTTAGGAGAAGTCAGCTCTAATAACCAAGAAACAGAACCCTGCTTATTTCCCCATTACTCTCCTTACTCCCTCGAAATACTGCAGGGGTTTAAAGGGTTTAAGGCTCTGGAGGAGGTACTTGGTGCTTGCAGGATGAAAGTATTAGAAGTCAACTGCCTTGCAGCAAAAAGTGTAAGAACATCACTACTAGAAAAACTGAATTGGCTCTTGTATTCGCTTTCATGGTCCAAGAAGACTAATGTGCAGATGGCAAATCTGATGTTAACACCAAATCTAAATAGCTTATAAAACATTTTGATTTAGGTTGTCCAAGGTATTTTATACAGTTGCAAAGCTTGTTGTTACAATTTTTTTTATCATAAAATTGGCAGAGGTCTTATGGCTCAACTCACAGATGTTAGAGAACCACTGTCTTTTATTTTTATTTTTTTTTCTGTATACAGAAGGAGAATGAGGATATAAAACCTACAGTGAAAGCAGAATTTGTTGAATGCAGTATTTTTTCCTAAAGTTAGTGTGGCTAAATTCTAGTAAAATATGTGCTCCAAATATACTCGGTGTATCTGGAGCTATTTTCCTTTACACATCTCTTTTAGACCAACTTATTTCTTTTTTTTACAAACACAACATGTGAGAGCTCAGGATTCCACAAACAAATCTATAGTGAGTTAACAGGTGGATTAAAATAAATTGTAAATGTTTAATGGACTCAGTACTCTTGTTGTTCTTTATGTGAGTAGTGTTATCTCCTCATTCTTGGTTAAGAAATTTACCTTAATTTTTTTAAATGGAAACAACACTCATTTCCTTTCAACACATCCTACCTTCATAGGATCAAGGTCACAGTCCTAGTCAAATGAAGTCTAGAAGGAGGAGGATCCAAGTTAATTTTAGGGACTGTCAGACAAATTTTGCCCTCAGTTAGACCCTATGGACTTCTGTGGGAGTAAGAGGATGGCACAAGGAGCAGAATTACTCTGTTCTCCTTTCCAATTCATACTGTGCCAATCATCACAGCATTCAAACACTTTCCCAAATTAAGACTAAACAAAGAAGACTAATGTCCGTGATGGGAAATTTCCTCTCTGTTCCTCCCCCAGAGAGAAAAGTTATGTGAATGCTGTGTAGGAGGGATACTGTGATGATCACATAAACAAAAAGTAAATGTATATTATAAAAATAAAAGGAAAAAACAGCAGACACGATTATTTACTGTCTGTTGGGGGGAAAAAAAAGCTTTCATAAATGAGCTTTATAATTGAAACAGAAAGGTTTCTGTTTTGTTGGCATACTGTTCTCTGAAACAGATTTTCAAATCCCAGACCTGTTTTTGACTCACTATAAATTTTCAGTAGTGAACACTGGGGTCAAGATGGGAAGTCTACCAATGTGGACCTAACGGTAAGTATCATTATTATACACCGAAGAGAAAAATATAAATATAAAGGACATATTTTAATAATTTTATTTATTCACTAAAATTTACAGTGACAATGTTTATATTTATTTAGTAAATTACAAAAAATAATCAGTGATCCATGGGACAGGGAAACTCTGCAACATCAGTTCATTTTGGGGGCCACCAATATCAATACACATTAAAATTTTATCAGTTATACCTCAAGGCATCCATCCCAATATTTGGACTTACACAGCCTTAGGTCCAAATCATCTGCTGATGTTAATTAACCCTGTGTTAATTAATTCCATTATTTCAATGTCCCTGTGAATCCATTGATTGATATCATGGTTATGTAGACAACTTGGTTTGCAGGCTTGCAGAAATTTTGTAGGTTCAAGTGACAACATACCACAATAGGAGAAGACAATGCAGAGACCTGGACATACTCCAGTCCAATACACATTACCAATCAGATCATCTTCCTGCTGCCCTAAACATGGAAAATGCTGTAACATTTAAATTGAATCTAGGCTAACATCTAATCATACTGAAATATCATTGTCTTAGCTAGGCAGAAAGTGAGGATGCTACTAAGTTTCTAGGGAGAATTAAAACAGCCCTATCCCTAGGTATAAATTTTGAAACCTGCCTTGTTTCTGTGTTCACACTTACCACTGAACTGATAAGTGCTGGATACCCTGATTTCATCAGCAACAGCTCTTTCTCCATAAGACAAGCATTGATCTGCACAGCTGTCAGTCCTGATGGTCTGTGCTGGTTGCTCCTTGTGCTGGCTTCAGATGGGGTAGAGTTAATTTCCTTCTTAGCATGATTTGGGCTTTTGCTGAATATAGACTGTTAATAATATGCAGATGTTTAATTATGGCTGAGCTTGGCTCACACAGAGCCAAGGCCTTTTCTGCTTTTTCTACTGTCACACTGTCAAGGAAGCTGGCGGTGCCAGGGAGGCTGGGGGAGACACAGTGGGGCCAGGTGACCCCAGCTGACCAAAGGGATATTCCAGACTGTATTACAGTCTCAGAATATAAAGTGGAGGGAAGAAGGAGGAAGGGTGGGGCCTTTGGAGTGGTGGTGTTTATCTTCTCAAGTAACCATTGCTTGTGATGGGGCCCTGCTCTCCTGGAGATGTCTGAGCACGTGCCTGCCCATGGGAAGCAGGGAATTAATGCCTTGCTTTGCACTGCTTGCGTGAGTGGCTTTGGCTTTCCCTATTAAACTATCTTTATTTCAACCTATGAGCTTGGCAGTTTTTACCCCCCCTGATTCTCTCCCTGATACGGCTGGTGGACTAAGTGAGGGGCTGCTTGGGCCTTGGCTCTTGGCCAGGGTTAAATCATGACAGTCCTTTATACAGAAATATTTAGCTCTCTGCCATCAGCAAAGCTTGGTCCTCAGCTTTTTTCCTCTCCCTTTCTCCCACCTCATCAGCAAAATTATCCCACTCCTGCAACTGTATTTCTTGTGTGTTGATCAGGTTGTTATTCTCTTAAATTGGATATTCTCAACCCTTGCCTTTTATTTACTTTGAAATGCAAACTTCATTTCCAATTACAACAAAATAGTTCTATATAAAAACCTTGGGGAACTCTCAGTGGGTAAGGAATAAAATCCCAGATTCACTTTAGACATATACATTTTATAAAGAAATCACATAAAATAGCCTTTGGTTTCACAGTCAGGATTTTTTTATATTCTCCTACACTGGGACTTGCTGCATCCCTGGAGTTGCTCAAGACCAGGTTCCATGGGGCTCTAAACAACCCGGTGCTAGTTAAAAGCTCAATTGCCCATGGCAAGGGAGTTGAAAATAGATAATCTTTAAGGTCTCTTCCAGCTCACAATTCTATGATTTGACTCACAGAAAATTGACAGATGGGGCCAGGGCTTAAGAGTTTGGTAATTAAATTACTTCCCTGCCATTTTCTGTGTGTACACAGGGATTACATGGTGATGCAGAGATTCTTACAAATCATAGTCCTGTTGTCAATATCATCAGAAAAGTCAGACACCTTTCCTTGCATTAACTTTCATAATAGGATATGATCAAAAACCTCTAAAAGATGCTGTTGAAGAAATTGCTCCTAAGCTTGGTCAGAGCTGGGAAGGTGGGGTTTATCATAAATTATATGAGGTCTGGGAGGCACGCACGAGCAAATCCCAGGCACAAAATCAGACTTATAAAAGCAGTTTGCTCAGTCCTGTTTGACTGAACTACATCTTCATCTACTCAGTTGTGAAGTGGAACTGAATTTGGTAACTGACTCCCAGACTGAGCGTGTATCACTGAAAGGACAACTTTATCCAAGATCTGAATTTATAAAAGAATGACCTGGATAGTTGCTTGAGTAATTTTTTTCATCAAAATATTTTCACAGAAGTCCCATAGCACCAAAGGCATTGTGTCTGTGCATGCATGTGCACTGCCATTTGTATTATACTCTCCTAAAGCCAGTGATTATGTATGTCTCTCAGAGGTTGCTACTGCATTGACAAACAGAGCAGAAATAATTTTTAAAATACACAGACACTGTTTATTCTTACTTTCTTACTCTTATTGATGCTTATTGGCAATATCAATCCTCTAGTTTAAAAAAAAAAAAAAAAAGGGATTTTATAGCTCGTTGTTGGTTTTGTTGTTCTGTTTTGGTTTGGTTTTTAAGGTTGTGTACCAAAGGCCCCTTTCTTGGGTTATGCTCTTATCCATTAGGGCTTTATATGAAAAAGAAATTCTTTCATATTGCCAGCTACGGGACTTAAGTGTCCTGTGAACTCATCTTATCTAAATTAAAATAGCACCACTGTTCAATGAATTCTATTAAATTTGGTGGGTTTTGTTTTTAATTTATAGCCTTTTAATTGAGATCAAACAATGACCATGATTTTTATAAAACAGTAAAGTGAATTAGAGGAACCAATTTAAGAAGTTTCTAGGAGGTCAGCATTAGAAAACCTCAAGAGCAAACCACGCTTCTTCCTTGTCCTCTCTCCAAAAGTGAGGGGCTTTGGGGTGTGTCAGGCTGTTGAGGCAAAATGATGAATAACTCCTGAAATACAGTTATTTTAAATGCTGGCAACTGTATCTACCTGCTTTTGACAACACAACAGTCAATGAGAAATACCTGGATCTCATAAATAACAGTTGGTCAGTATAAAAAAGGGCCTAGAATTTAAGGTGCTTTGATGTTATTTCATTTTATGTCCTTTGATTTTATTCATAAAATGGTGGTTAGGAATTCTTTGTAGTATTCCTTAGCTCAACTACATTTCCAGATGCTTTCCCTCTGCTATAGCTGTGATTATATCTTGGGAACAGTCCTTTTCAATTAAAGAGTGCCAGTTTTAAACATCCATTTTTCAGGTATGGTTTATTGTTCAGGTTCTGGTCTATTGTTTTCTGGGCTGTGACAAAAATTGCTTTCCAAAACTAAAAAAAAACCCAACAAAACAAACAAACAAAAAAGCCCAAAACAAAAACAACAAACCTCAATAAGACTCACTTTTCCCTTGTTTCTTCCATTTAAAGAATTTTATTTGGCAACATGTGATTTTTCGAATTATTAGACCTCAGAAAGATTTAAGAAAGGATTGCCCTCACAAAGCTTGGTTTTTATACTTGAAAAAAGTGATGCTATCCACAGCATGTTTCTAGTTCTATCTTCTTAGTTTTGAGACAAACTAGAGTTGAAAATATGTTAGCTTTCATCACAGGGAAGAAGAAGAAACTTGGTGAGAAGATTTTGACTGCATACAAATTTCCCAGAGTTTATAAATGATCTTTTATTGTAAAAGATATAATGAAATCTAATTTACCACACTATCATTCTGGATTGTGTTAAATTAAACAGTTTCTAAAGATTTACAGTAATATGCCCTATTCTACAGATTCCACAATTTCAAAAGGGAAAGGTTTTAGCTGATTTCATTTTAGGAGCTTGCATTGATTTTTCCTGGAAAAAAAAAAAAAAAAAAAGGACTGTGAGTTCACATTTCCCAGTACAATGTTATTGGGTCATAAATAAATACAGGAAAGTTTTGAGGAAGGGAGGCTAAAAATTAAATAATAAGGTGATGTGGCTGTGTGGTTTTAACGTCACAATTACTTTATCATTTTAAATAAATAAAGACCTGTCTAAAAGTCTTTAAATAAATAATGACTAATCCAGGGGTCTACTTAGGGAAGTGAGTTCTGACACATACATAATAACCATATATGAGAAATAAGGAAATATGAGAGCAACCTCATGAAGACTTCTGGCTTCCAGTCGGGTGCTCAACTCATTGAAACACAATGACAAATTTGGGTAGCAAATTTTGAAGTCTTCCTATAATTTAGATTGATGCTGTAATTATGACATATTCAAATATAAATGTTTTCGGTTCTGCAAGTAAGGCAGACACCTTTCTCCTTTACCCTCCAAATTAACCGTAAGTTTAGGACATAAATACTACTTTAAAAATAAAGAATTAAGTTTTCTTAGGACTTTGTGTCATTAAAAATAATAGCTGAAATAAAGGACTGAAGTAGCACCCATTTGTCCCTACCCGAATAATACCTGGCTAGCTATGTCAAGGGGAAGGTAGAGGTACCCTCCATGACCAAGATAAAAGACCAAGGGCTGCTTTTCCCTCCGGGATATTTATTCTGGCTGGAGTCCAGGACAGAAAAGAGAAAGAGGAGATACTTTCCCGGGTACTTCAAACCTCTGGAGAGGGGCGGGGAGGCATGTAGCAGCAGCCAATGGGATAACATTCCAGGGACAGGGAGGGGAAGGATAAACACGTCACACTTGGAGGGAGGGATACATAGAAACTAGAGAACACCACGTATGTGCCCTACTATAAAGGACCATTTCCTTTTCTTGTTAGTGAGAGTGCAGTTTCCACTCTTCCATAGTCATAAAGCCAGAGGTTCATAAGATTGTAAGAGTAATAACAAAAACAAAAAGCTAAACAACTCCAAATGAAGCCATACAAATCCTATTTTGCACAAACCAGCATGTTTTCAAACTGATTATTTACAGATCTCTTGATTTATACCCATTCCCTATTTTCCTGCAAATTTCCAAAAGCATTAGGGATGCTGTTGGTCCAAACCCAATGCAGTTTACAGCGGTGATGCTGGGCAAGGAAAGCTTGATATAAGTCATTACTTATCAGCTTAGGATTGCCACACAAAGTGACTCTGGGAAAAGAAGAAATGGAACACATCCTATGTATCCAAACACCTGCAATTGAGAGAAGAAACTAAACTGGGGAAAGCATGCTATATAAAAGCATTCAAAATTTATGCAAAATTTGGTCTGAGTGCAGTAAAACTGCACAGGCACTGGGATGTTTCAAAAAAATTTAAATAGTCTTTAACAGGAAAGTTTGAGAAGCATCATTCTCTGATCAGCTGCATATGTCATTTGCAGGTCAACACTATTCTATTGTTCTGTGAGAAGGACATTTAGGTAAAAAAGGTACTGATCTCTCAGCCTTTGGATAAAGGCATTTCTTTGCAGGCTAAACTGTAAATTTATCATGCAAGAAAATCCATCATGGAGACCATCTCTTGATTTTCAGCAGAGTATTTCAGAAGGCAGGAAATTGCCATGAAGTTTCCACTATCCTGCAGAAGACTTAAATTGGAAGAAAAAAAATTGTAATTTTAGTGGAAATTTGAAAAAAGATGCTTTGTATTGGCTATACTACCAGTTATTCTCAGTCAAAGCAAAAAGAAGAAAAAGGTGGGTGAGGAGGAACAAAAACAAAAAAAACACAGGTCAATTTTTTTTGGCTGATAAGTGCAATGAAAGCCACAGCGCCTGTACATGGGATTTCCCTTCTGTGAGGAGGATTAAACTTTCTGAAACTATTCTTGCTCAAGTAGGTGGAAAAACTACTACCTGTGACCTCTCACCAAGTCAAATCCATGGTCAATGGATAAGTTAATCCTATCTACAAAGTCTCTTGTTGGCTAGCTAATCTGTGGGTTGTATCTTAAGGTCATTTAAATCATTGATTATTAATGATGGAGTTTGCCTTAATAACTTTTATAAGAAGGTTATTTTCAAATAGAAAGATTTTGGGTTTTGTTATGCAAATTCAAAATTTCCTGGCTAGGGTAGTAGCCAGTTCATTGTTCTTGCATCATATACAAATTCTGACATGACACTGTATATTTCAAATATTCAGAAAAGTGATCAGAGACAGCCAAAAACAATTATTTAAGAAAATGACACAAGAAGAGCTTCAAATTTTCTTGTGATGGCCAGACTAAATAAGCTTCTGCAGTACCTATGAGGCTATTTGTTCTGGTTTTATAAAAATGGTCCAAACAATTTTGTCAGTCTTTATTGACAAGTTCTTAAAACACACTACATTATCTGAAAGTATTTGTAAAAGTGCTTACAAGACAGAGGATTAAGTTCATATTTCCATTTGTCTTTTCACTTTCATTATTGGCTTGAAGAGGGGATACCCCAAAAGGATATGCTACAGAATACGAGGCATCCTCCACAAGGATGATCTAATTATATCTGCCTATTCTCTTGGCTACATCTGCCTACATTTATTACCTAAGTCACTCTGTGTGGACTCTCTGTGACTCTCCGTTCAAAAAAGTTTCACCTTACAAAGCACAAAGAGGAAAAATCAAGCACTAACCAGAGAACGGCATCTACATGGTTGGTTGTGCACAAATAAAAACACCATTAGAAAGATCTGAAAGTATTCCTCTAGATTCCTCTAAAGAGGAATGTTAGAAGTAATCTACTGTGCTGAATCATATAATTAAATTATTTGCCCCCACCTGAAGGGCTCTAAGTGCACAGGTAGAACCCAGTGGTCAGGCCCCGGAGAGAGAGAGAGCTCTGCCTCCATCTCTTGGTGATCGAGAGGAAGGGCAGCCAGAGGAGACTTTTTCATCTGGATTCTTCATTGACCCCAAAGCCAGATGAACAGATGCTTGAAGGGAGAGGACAGCTGTGCCGTGACACACAGTCACAGTAGAGACTCATTCAGAAGCACGAGTAGAGATTAATTTGTGTAAGTTTGTCTCCCAGGGCCTTCTCACCAATGCTTTGGGACCCCAGCCTAACTGCAATCAGAGGTTGTGGTGCTGATCCAAGAGAAGAGGAGGAAGGTATCTAGTTTGCAGTAAGGAATGTTTTAAAATTACTATCAGATGCTGATTTTCAGCCATTAAATCCCATATGAATTTGGCAGGATTCTTCAATATGAAGTGACAAAGAGGAAATCAAGAACAGAAAAAATGCCTTTGCGATGGGATATGGCATTTATTGCTGAAGCCAACAAGGTTGGCAGCAGAAGGACCAAAACTGAATCCTGGTTGCAGTGTTAAGGCTTGCAGCTGCAGATGATAAGCACAGGAGATTTTCCAACTGCCTGGAACTGAGGCTACTCCATGTGTCTGGAGACAGTGGGAACACACAAACCCTTGGCAACATCCTGGTTACTGGTACCAGAGCCAGGTGGGAAAGTTGCCTCTCTGATGCTGGTTGGCTCCAGGCTGAGTTAAAAATCTCCTGTCAAACCTAGTGGGGATGACAGACAGGGTGATACACTATCCATAACAGAGCAAGCTGCTCACTCTGCTTCTTTGAGCTTATAATAAAACTTCTGAGGCTGAGTGCTGTTAAACCTGCCTTAGCGGGTGCTGAGGAAAGTCTCAGCCATAGATCAGATCCTCACCACCTTGCCACCAGTTGCATAGCATAGGCAGAAATATATAGGATTTAAACTACATGAATTTCAAGAGCTTCATGCTAAACAACTTTAAAAGATTTACCATGACCCTTCATTTCCCATGGTATATCATGGTTTTTCTCTTTAAGAAAAATTTATTGATTTTTTCAGAAATTCCAGGTGGTCACTTATTTGTGTTCCCAATCGTAAGTATTGCTGCTACTACCAACTTTGGAAGAAGAATGAAATACATTTCATTGAAGTTCAAAATTTAAAAAAATAAAAGAAATTAGCTCACTTAATTACTAGACACAAAATTAATTTCTTCACATTA
This sequence comes from Regulus satrapa, assembly GCA_013396955.1. NCBI lineage: Eukaryota > Metazoa > Chordata > Aves > Passeriformes > Regulidae > Regulus > Regulus satrapa. Next base: position 244,674 of record VWZN01003347.1, read on the forward strand.
TGCTGAACACATTGCCAGTATTTATAATAGAGAACAGATACTACCCAAACTCACAAATAAGAGAAACAATTTTATTGCAACACACCTACCTTGTTCTATATTTAGTTAAAAGTCTCCACTTGAAATATTTGACTCTTTTAAGGGGTGGGCTTGTATTCACCCATATTCTGTGGTTTTAAATGCTCAGAGGTTTTATACTGAATTTCAGCAATATAAGCTCCTATAGGCACTCTTGTGCTATGAGGTGGAGGGGATTTGGGACTTTTAAACTACTATTGTTTACACTCTGCCCTTTAGCTTCATCTTAACTTAGATGTTAATGGAAAAATAAAGCAAACCAATTAAGTAAAAACAATATATAAAGCACACACCTTTGCAATTTAATTTTGCCTTTAAAAATATATGATATTATAAAGTAAGTAAAACACAACAAAAATTACAAATTTCTACTTGAGAAAGCAATCAATGTGCTATTTAAAAAAAAAAAATCTTAAGTACTGAATTACCATTAAATTTCTATGTAAGTCTTATTTACTGAGAACATTTATGTGCTTCAAGGCTTTTTTGACTCAGCATCAATTTTTATAAGTAATTATTTACTGATAAAACCCAAAGTTTTAAAGATATCACATTAAAATAATACCATGACTTTTAAGGGTAGGGATAATACTGTGGATGTCAACATCAAAAATAAACATTAAAGAGTTTGTGAATCAATAAGCTAAGTAAAAACTAGCATGTCATTGTTTAACCTTAATCTTGATAAATTATTGTGAATTTTTCAATATTCATAACCTTGGGATTATCAATCCCTAGAAACAGACATGTGCCAAATACTTCATGCTAAATGTCATTTCTTCAGGGATACAAGTGGGGTTTATAACTGCTAGTCTTAAAATCTTACTATTGGTCCTTTATGTTCAGTGCCACTTGAAGACCAGGAATGTTTTGCTACAGAGTGCAAAGATCACCTGATTACAGAAACAAATCTCCATCTCCTGCTTCTGTGCAATGAAACACTTTAAAATCTAGTCACTCTAGTGTCTAGAGAAGAGGAATGAAATACATTTAGCTCTCGGAATGGTGCTAGGAATCTTTGCCTAGTTTGCAATGAAAGAATATGTTTGGTGAAATGGAAAAATGATACCATTTTACTACTGAGCTGTGCTCAAGAGATCACCAGGCCAGCTCAAGCCTATATGAAGCCATCTCAAGCATTAGAGCAATAGTTCAGTTTGATTTAGTAGCAGTGACATTTTTCTTCTGAGTCAACAGACTTACGGTTTTTGGTGGCTTTTGGCAAATAATACCAGCCTTTGAAACACAGATAGCTCAGCCCAAGTTAACAGAAACAGCTGCAAAACAAGATGCCATTATCTCTGGGTCCTGCTCTGAGTAAGCTGCAAGAGCACTGCCATCTGTAAAAAGCAGTTCTTTAATAAGGGGACTTCTGAAGCTTTTGATTCTGTATACAAACAAGCCAAATTATAAATGTCACTTGGGAAAATCTGAAAGTGGACTGTCAGACACTGACTGTGTTTGTTCAATTTGCTGCTACTGAAAAAAATCTTCCTGCTACTTAGATGCTTTAGGTCTAAACACATTTGCGAGTGAGCTCTCCATCCAAAGAGCCAGCTGAAGATGATAATTTCTTCAACTCATTTGCTTTGGGACAAAGAAGAGTTAGGTGTGAGGATTGGTGGTTGTTCGTTTTTCTTTTTTCATTATCATGGCTTTATGTACAGCAGCACAGAAAGGTCAATTCAATTCTTTAAATGCATCTTAATAGTGTCAAGTAGTTTGAGACAGGCTGATACTTATAAAAAAATCCCATGGCTGAAAAAGAACAATGGTATTGCACATACAGCACTAAGAAGGATTCAAGATTAACTTTTTTGCATGAAGTAGACCATAAATACACATAAATACATATCTGCAACTGCAGGACATTTTTCTGACCCATTTCCTAGCTGATACTACAAATACAAGTGTCTTTAAGCTGTTACAGTACTTCTGCTTACAGAGAAAAAATATGTATATGGTCTGGGTTTCAAATACTTCTTAAATATTTCATTTTGTATCACATTGAAGTCATGCTGGGGCCACAAAAGATCATGACTTTTTGATCAATAGTAGGTCTTCAACTATTGAGTTGTTTTAATGTTAGCCTTTGATTTCTTTTATGTTGAGATATGCAGTGAATTAACTGACTGTAATCTTGAGGAGTTCATGACCATGACAAGTTTTAAATGCTTGGAAGTCTGCAGGTAGAATATGAAGTTGACTGAAATTATGTAGTTAACTAACAATAGTGTAGACTTAATACAGGTTCCTGGAAAATAAGGAACCTAGCTTCACACTCATTAAATTCAATAGGAATTCTACAGACTTTTAACCTCACAATGTTAGAATAAAATGATTTTACTAGTTTCGTTTGGACTCTGTGTTCCAGAAGACCTTCTCCAGTACGTGTTATATATTTTCATAAGTTCTTTTGTAGTACATTTCTCCATCCATTTCACTTTTTTGAAAAGACAGTGACAATTCTTTGGGAAAACAATGCAAACAGGTTCTAATTTTAATAAATAAATAAATAAATAAAGATAATAAGGAAACCATTTGGATTAAGAAATCTAAAGAAGCATGGAACAAAACCCATAAACCAGGGACAGAGGATAGAAAGGCCTGGAAGAAAAAGTCATTGAGAGCAATTGCAGGGCTCTAAAATAGGCACAAGGATTAGGCAGTGGCCAGAACAGAGCAGCTGAACAGCTATTGAAAGGAAGTGGGTTTATAAACAGGAGTTCAAGCAACAACAAGGAATGGCTTCAGTGCAGGAAATAGTTTTTGGCTATTTGGAATGGCTGGGTTTGTTCAGAGCTGTGGGAAACATCAAGAGAGTAATAAAAAGCAGAAATCTTGTTCATTTAAACATTTTAAGCATAGCATTTTCAGACTTGTAGAATTTGGTATTTTTTCTGATATATGGATAAAATAATTTTCCTTCAATCCTATCCATTACTCAGTCTCCCATTACTGTCTCCCTTTTAAGTCGAACATCTCTATGAAGCTACTAAATTTGTAGGAGAAGACGCTTGCTTTGATTGGCTTCATAGTTTTTGTCAGAGTAGAGCAGTCTTCCTAATATTAAGCAGGTATGAAAGCTTACCGTTTTTACTGTGAAGTTGTTAAGCTTCAACATATTTGTTTAAAGTTAAACAAGTCCTGTGATTATTTCCTAAATATACAGGTTTTTCCTAATTGAGGCCTTAAAATAGCACTGGTGCTCTTTAAAGCTGTGAAAAGATACTCAAGAAATATTTTAAGCATTGCAATTAACTAATAAAAACACCGGTAATGTTTCAGATATATATTTTATTCTTTACAATACTCTTTTGAGCAGTTTCTAGAGATAGGGAATACAACCTAGGTTTCCATAAAGACTACCAAATCAGCATAACCTTTGGTAATCAGGCAATGTTGTGGCTTCCGGTTCAAGGACCTTTTCTCCACAAGGATCAAGATCAGAAGAAAAGAGAAGTTGTGGTTTTATAAGGAGAGATTTTCAGGGAGATTAATACTGACTTTAGTCCTTGAGAGATTCAGAATTTGAAGTTTCTATCCCAGAAGACAAAAAGTAGGCCAGACAACCAACCATGGCTGCTACTGTCATATTTTAAACTAGTTGCATTTTGAATACAGATTCCCAAGAGCCGAGCTGGTTTTGATGTGCCTATGCTCTTACAGCTCTCAGGCAAGCTAGCCCTTCTGGACTGCTTTCAATGCTTTTAATCTCAGCCCTACTAACATACGTGAGATTTTGGCTTCAGTTTTTGTAGCACTCCACTTTGAGGTCTACATGGGATACAAAGGTGTGATTGCTGCTTTTGCAAGGAGAATTGATACACAATGATGGCAAGCCACAGAACCACTATAATGCATTAATGCATAGCCTTGTGCCTTTTTGTACCACCTTGCCAGACTGTTTTAGTGAAGTGGTAAATGTAGTAATGTGTTCTTTCCTGAGATATTAACATTTCATGGCATGAATGCCATGGCAATTCATGGCATGATCTGGCAGGATCCAGATGCCAAATATGCATTTTTCCAGTACTGTTATCTGGAAGCGTATCAGGCTCCAGATTTCTAAGGTGCAAAAGGAAAGCTAAACAAAGTTCTCTATTGAGCCAAAAATTGGAAACTGGAGTTTGGAAAGATGGGACAAACTAGCTGGCAAGACCTGGCGGGATTCCGGATGCACAGTCAGATTTTTCAGAGTATCCTGGTCTTGATTCTCACGGTTGACACTGACATCCATGCAGATCCACTCCAGTTCTTTATTCAGAAATTGTGCTTCAGGTGTCCAGCATCAAAAAGTTACTTGGCCACTGAATCTCTGCCTCTCGGTTGTCATCAGAGGAGAGCGAAATGCCGGATAGTGCTTCACGGACTTCTTGTTTTTTTAAAATCTATTTGGACATACCGATGTATGGGGACCAAAGTAAAAACAAAACCGCAGCCCAGCACCTCCTAGCTCTTCACTCCTCAGCACGCCGGCGTGTCTCTCCCGCC
>VWZN01003347.1:258994-305559 GCA_013396955.1 Regulus satrapa
TATAATTTTAAATCTTTAGAATTTAGCCTCAGATACTTTGAATTAATTGCCTTCTGGTTGTCACTGTGAGAGGACACACCCATGGGCTGGGCATGAGTTATCACCAATCAACTTCTCCAGTAAATTTCTCCTGAAGTATGCTGATGGCCCAAGTAAATACAATTTCATTTATTTTGTAAAGAAAAGAAGTAAGTCACTGTATGTCCCTTGAAAGATGGGGGAGAGCTCTCCTTGAATTCAAGAAAATATGGTCTAAAAGAACTTTATTGTAAGAAGACTAAATTTATTGGAAACTGTAATTTATTGTAGATCCAGCTACAGATGGGAGACAGTTCATAGGGATTTTAAGACCTCAAATAATTGAATTGCTATTAATGTTCAAAGCATTTTTCCATTAAATTGAATGGACTTCTATGGCAGAAGCTATTCTTACATGCAATGCTAGTCATCATTCACATTTCGAATATAGGATTGTAAGGCTCTGTTTAGGCTCCATTAAGTAGAAATTGTTCTGATGGACAGTGAGATCATACACAGCAAGGGGACTGAATGCCGGAGACACCTTGATTTTGACTGCTTAATGTTTGGTGAAGGACTATCTGGAATAATCTGAAGACAATATTTTATGTTTTAAAACTATGTTAGGTACTATTCATATAGCAGACTGACTTTTTTTGTTGGTTTGTTTCTACATTAAACCCTGAGCTATTTACATGAGATACTGGTTTAAATTGTGCTACAGTCCTGTCCTCTGAGCTAGAGAGTGTATCCAGCAGGGAGCCAAGGAAATCAGCTGCTATCGAACCAGGCAGGCAGTGCGGGCTCAGCAGCACTCTGGGTTAGGCTGCTCTTCAGTAGCACGGCTGGTTCCAGCAGGTGCCACAGTAGCAGCTTTAGGAACATTGGAAAATAGGAATGTTTGCTGAAGGAAAAAAATCCAGCCTAATTTGTTTCCGTCAACCAGTTCTTACTTTTTCTTTCCTTCTCTTGATCAAGTTGATATTAAGAGCAGGAAGTATTTTTTGGTTTGTTTTGTTGTTAGTCTGGGTTTGTGGGGCTTTTTTTTGGCAGGGGGGAGGTGGTGGGTTGGGGGGGCGGTAAGAGGGGAGGAGGTTGTTTGGGTTTGTTCATTTAATTTGGTTTTGGTTTTTCATTTGTTTGTTTGGGGGTTTTTCAACATTTATTGTTACCCAGAGGCTGTTCCAGATCTCCTATTGAAAACCTTTTTCTCATTTCCAGCCACATTCACTCAAACTCCTTATTCTCCATTTGCTCTTGTGCAATGATCCATATTAAATTGATCTTCCTCCCTTCTATTTGTTCACCTGACACATTCATATCCCTCCCCTTTTAACATTTGTCCCAGAAACTCTCTTTAAATCAAATGGACATGAAAAAATGAAGAGAACATTCAGAATGCAGAATCCATGTCTTGTGAAACAAGGGGGCTCAAATGTCCTGGCAACAGCTCTCCTCCCAGTCACAAAACCTCTCCAGCCTTTTCCCTTCATAACTCATCTGTGGAGCTCCCTGGCGTATGAAGACAATAAAGCTTGTGTGATGCTCCATGAGTATTCTCTCCTCTTTATGTAAGGGGGATTCTTTGATAAGGAGTATTCAAGGTGCAGCTTACATCTGAAGAAATCTTAGAAGTGTGTTGCATGAATTTCAGTGCTGTGTGACCCAGTATGACCCTCGCTGTGAATAGTTACAGCATAACACTTAAGTCATGTGTATAAGAAAGGATTCACTACATACCTACATAAACTTTGAGCAACCTAAAGGGTACCTTTTTTGGGGTTTTTTTTGTTTGTTTGTTTGTTTGTTTTTTGGTCCAGCATCAAAATGCATTTCCATGTTGATTTGGATACAAAATAGCTTCAATATTAGTAAAATTTCTCAGACAAAACGTCTCTTTCAGAATACTCTTCTTACTCTTCTGTATGTTACTTAAAAGTGCTGCTCAATCTTGGTATCCTGTGGAACTAGATAAAGATGTAAAATTTTTGTGTAGACATGTACTACTCTAGAAAAGGAGGGTTTCAGCAATAGCAACTGCATTGCAAATGCATTGGTTCACCTACACGAGATTGCACAAGATGAACAAAAATGTCATCATTTTGATTTGTTGTGTATGACTCACTGTCTAAAGAAAAGTCATCACAAGAAAAAATTAGACATTTGTCAAGGAAATGAAGGATCCGGGCCTCTAAGAGCAATTGGTGATTGTTGATGATTCTCAGACTTCAGTTCAGTTATGTTGATCCTCTTGCAGACTTGAATGGAAACTTCTTTATGAAGGTTTCAGAGTCACATCTAAAAAGTTGTTCTTAGAGCCAAGGAGAGGTTTGAACTGACAATAACCATACTGTATCATTTATTTCACTTGTTAACATCCTACCTGTTATTATGCACTATGAAAAATAGCACTATCTCAGGACAGGCACTTCGCTAGAAAAAAAAAAAAAATTGGCTGCACCCAAGCCTTTGGTGGCTGAATAAGGATCAAACATATAATGTGATCAGCAGGTAGGTCTGCCTCCCACGCTCTCCTGCAATTATAACATTCAGTTTACTTTATCTATTTAAAAATAATTGTATTGTTCAAACAAAAATAAAACCATTCAGAAAATTTCTAAATTTGGCTTTCAGACTCAGATTTTGAATGTCTGGTCACTGCTTCTGAGTGATGTATAATGGAAGTGGAAAGGTCAGGGCTATTAGCACATTGAAAACATTTCCATCCACATCTTCTTGCTAAGATGTTTGCATGGATGAAATACCAGCAGGCAGCATGTATCACGTGTATTATCTCTGTGTGTCAGAAAGCTGTTCCCTGATCAGAAGAAGCAGCTATTCCGAGGTTGCAGGTATGCACACACTATTTACTAAAGGCAATACAGAGCTCAGAGACTCCCAAGCGTGTAGGAACAACACCGAGATGGTCTGGCTGCTCAAGGTTAGCACTTAACTTTTGAGAGTCCAGTGGATGGTACCATCAGGCACTGCACATCCCACCTGAGTGCCTGAGCCTCCCTGGCCCTGCTGCTGTCGTGATGCCACACACAGGCATTAGGACTCTGATCTGCAACTCCCCAAGAAGAAAATTTCAGGTGTGTATTTAAACAGAGTACTGTTGGCAGGGATATCTAACCTGTGTCACTCTTTTTCCAGAAGTCATGGGTCATAGCGCAATTATAGCAATAAGGCTATTATAAGCTAATATGAGCTAATAAGCCAGAGAAAGAAACTTCTAGGAGTTTTGAGACATTTCAATTCAATTTTCTTTGAGAAGCATTTAAAAATATTTTTAATGAAAGTATCACGGTACTTGCCTATAGGTCTGTCCTAGGGAGGAAACATGTTAGTCCAAATCAGTTTTGCAAGGCAAAACTTCCTACATTTCCCCCTAGTGAAACAATAAATATGAACACAGGCACTCACCCTAGCAGAAAAATCTAAAAAATCTTACTTTATGACCAGACATGCAGGTGGTTCAATTTCATTCTCACTAGTCCTTTCAAGAAAGCTAAAAAAATTCTCTGAAGGAAGAAGTGCTTGAGTCAGCTCCACAGAGAGCAGAAGTTTATCCTATTCACTAACTGGGATGAATCTGCTATTGAGATGCTAAGTGTTGTTTCATTGCTTTCCATACAGCCTTTCCATAAGATCCAAAGAACTTTTTATGCCACATTTATATTCACTGTGAGATTTTTGCCCCTGGCTCTCCAGCTGTTTCCTTGCTGACATCCTGAGGCAAGAACTGCTGAACTTGGGGAGCAGAAAGACTGAATTATTGACAGGGACAGACAATTTTAGAGTGTGTACACCTCAGAATTGGCTATCCAGATGTTCCAGGTGAAGGGAAAAATCTCAAGAGCAGAAGTAATAACCAGCACAGACTGAGAGAACACTGAGAAGTTGAAAAGGACCTTTAAAGTCTGAAAGGGCAGGAAACAGGCATAATAGACAGTGAGGCTGAAATCTCAGTAGATAGCAGTGAAGGGTACTGAGTGTAACATGGATCTGGACACTAGTTGGTAAAGAAAGGAGGAAATTTATCTTAATTTAAACAATTTCTGTAGCTACTTCTTCCATGCAGCCTTCCAGGAGGGGTATTTGTGCATAGGTGGAACTGGCTTAGTGTAGAGGTGGACAAGGAAGAATTTTTCTTCTTTACTGGGATGACAGTAGCTACTGTATGCACTTTGACCCCAAACGTCTACATATACTAGGTGTCCAAAGTAAGATTTAGTTGGCCTTCAGTCCTCTAAGAGGACTCTAGGTTTTTTAAGAACACAGTATATCCCATTCCCCTCTCACCCTTAGGTACCCAAATTTCCTGTCAAGTGCACTGAGTGCCTATATACTCATGCTTGAAACCACATCCTGCTAACTAGGTCACGACCAGCTCTCAGCAGGACGTGTTGTCTGCCAGAGATCTCAGAGGAGCTTGGTCCAAAAGACACGCTGAGAGTGTGCTTCTTATTTTCTAAAAGAGCTGAACTCATCACAAACACTAGACAAAACTGCCATTCCAAAACACAGTCAGAGAAGGAGGCTGATCAGAAATAATCTTTGGGGTTATTTATCCATCCTGCCCTCACCAAAACTCTTGCCTTTTTTCAATTTTTCTTTCATTAAATAAAGGAGGAAGGTCAGGTTCAGCCAGGATGTGACACACCTGGGTTCATCCAGTGTGAAGCTGAGGGAATTCAGAGCTTCCCCTCCCCACCATGAGAAGTCTGCCCTAATCACCAGTTTTGAAGATATTCAAAGGCAGAAAGAGTCTCCACTGTTCCATGAACACTATGCTGTTTTGCAAAAAAAAACTACCGAAAACCCCATCAAAGAATTAAAGAGAACTTAGCCAGGGAGACAGCAGAGCATCCACCATTAAAATGTTCACTGAGGAGGAGGAACACCTTGATTTCTGCCTTTTTCCTAAGTGCTAAAGAGTGTGGGAGCTACATTATTTAATCTTTGCAATATTGAATAAAAGCAAGAAAGCACATCCACCATCTCATTTTACAAAGCATGTTCTAGTCCATAATGTGTTTTTTTTAAGAAATGACTCAGGGTCCTAAATATAGGTGAGGGCCATGGCTACACATCTCAGTCATTCTGCAGTCCAGGCTGGGTTTCTGCATCCTGGGAAGGGGCAAGGGCAAAGCATTCTCTTGGTCATCAACCCTTTGCTCCTAGCTGTGCAGCATTTTATGCCAGTCTAAGCCAAAACTGCTGCCTCTTCCTCCCTTCCACATATAAGTGACTTCAGTGAATCAATTTGGAGAGTTAATCCTCCTAATTAACAGCTAATAATTGCTTCTACAGAGTTAGTTTTCTGCCACAAAACCTACTTGATCTGTGTTACCACAAGGTAGAAACACATCAACCAGAGAGCAGGGGGTGAAGGACTGATGCCTTGAACTTAATTTGACCAAAGCTGCCAAGGAGCCTCATGCTTGGGATGCTGCTTTTCGGAATTCATTCTGAGGTATCTCATGTTGTCAAGGTACTGCAGATGCCCGAGTACTTTACACAAGGCTGTTATCTTCTACAAGAGGAAAAATAATATAAATTAAAAAACAAACAAACAAACAAACAAAAAAACCTACAAAAATACACACACACTCATGCACACACAGACCAGACCTTCAAACCCCATAAAAAACACTCTAAAGGCAAATGGCTCAAAGCCTCTCGGCACCCAGAGCTGTCTGGTCTGAGTAGGAGCTATGCACAGTGCACACTAGAAGAAGGAGCATCATACTGGTTTTCTTATTTCCTCATTTTGGTCAAAGTGCACATGTAAACTGAGGGGTTTTTCCTTCAGGTGTTCTATTTATTGGGCTCCAGTTATAACTTTCATGGTTATGCTTATGTTTAATTTTTTTTTAATCTTACAAAACATATGAACATATGCATAAGATTAATTTGTAATAACGAACTTAATCTAAAGCTAAAAAAAGTTGTAAAATTACCGAGTGTTCAGATAAATAGAAAAATGTAATTAGGGTGCTTATTAAAACCCACACAGTCTGCCTACTTGAGACAAAGACTAAACCTACAGACAGACAGAGTCTAGAACCTGTTCTGAACCTAGAACAGGCAGCCTGCCACATTCTCTTCAAAGAACTGGACATCCTAAAATGTGTTTATCCTTGCATAGAAGTTTGGCAGCTCTGTGGTTATCCTAAACATGTTATCACATAGCTTCTTTCTCTTTTCTGTTTACTAGTTATACTATAATCAAGTCTCCTTTAACTTCACCTGGGTGAAAATAATCACTAAACCTGGATTCTGGGTGAACTGAAGGCAGACTTTTGCTAAGCATTTCATCTAACACAGCTTTTGGTTCGGGGAAAGATTAACTCTTCTGGGAGTTGTGTCGACAATTTTGAAATTGCTGCTTTCTGTAAAAAAAAAAAACAACTTTTTTTTTTTTTTTTTCTTTAAGTGCCATGAGAACATTAAACAAAACTGTAAGGAAATAATTTGCTGGGGTCAGGACCCATGCTGATGGAAGAGTGTGGATGATATTGAAAACTCCAATTAACATTTCTGAATTATCTGTCAGTCTCTGGTTCCAGAGACTCATAGAAGAGAAAAGAGAATGTTCTCCTAGTCCATGAAATTATCAGTATGACAGGTGTCATATGTGGGAGATAAAAGCTGTTGTTTATAAGTGACTGTAGGACTGAAACAAATAATGTGCCTCAGTTTTGGTAATTCCATACAGGGCTTCCTTAATACAGACAAGTACCTCCCACACAGCAGCTTAGAGAAATTCTAATAGTAAGTTTTTACAAGTTAAAGTTTTTCCCTTGCCATTTACATTTATTTTTTACCTGTCATTATCATCTTGTCCAAGGGCCTCAGAATCTAGAAGATCTTCTGCTCAGGTCCAAGCTCAACTTTTTGACTAACTAATGAAAAAGAAAATCTTTCTCCTCATTGTCAGTCACTGATTCTTCCACCTGGTTTTAAAAAGCAAGGGTCATGATGAGCAGAAAAGGTCTTACACCTACATTTCTTGCATCCCCTATTAGGTTTGTATCTGCTAACAGCTGCATCCTATTTGATGCAACCTACACACAAGGGAGAAGTCTGGAGCCACTGACTTCAAACCTGGATTTTTAAATCACATATATGTTTCATTAAATAGAAAAATTAAGTTTCACGAGAATACCTGAAATACATTATTTCACAACCTCTAGTGTCCAACTCCTATTGAAAGGAGTCACTTACTAAAAGACAATACGCAACAATTAAGTCAGTTTTCTTAAATTCTAGGATAGTCCTCAGCTACTGAATCTTTTCTCTCCAGTTTGTTGACTATCTCTGAGCAATGTGCTATGGGCACAAGTGGAGCTTCCTTTGATATCTATCTATTAAAGCTGTGAATGGCCAGCTGTTCTGGAAAGTTTGATGCTTATGTTCTTTAGTGGAAGCTGAACACTTGCTCCTAAAATGCCTCTGGCTTATCTACTGAGACACTGCCAGATGTGAAGGGTTTCAAAAACTGAAAAAATGTTCACATCTCCATAACCAGATTTTGTATTTAGTTAATATAAAATTTAACTCTATGCTGTTGGATATTTTTTCCCTTGAAATAATGTCTTGCTTATACACTGACAAATTTTAGGATATGAGAGAGCAGTGAAGATGAACATTGAAAGACAAATCAAATAAAGAGCGGTGTGGTGTGTTAGGGGAATGCAACAGCAGAAAACACCATTAAAACCAAAGTGCAATAAGTGAGAGGGTTTTTTATGCTAAATTAAACTTTAATTATAAGGATTACACCAGGAGCTCAGAACTTATTTCTTCAGTTAAAAAGCATGCAAGCATCTTTGTGTGAGTGGTAAGAAACAGACTAACCAATTTTTTAAAGGTTCTCATGAAAGTGAGGCAAATGGACAGAAATGGGAATAAATGAATAAATGGGGAAGCAATATTTCTATCCATTGCTACAATAACTTAGATGGAAGAGGACACACTATTAAAAGAGAAAGAGTGATGAAAGCCTATCACTAGACCACTAAGTTTGCCTTGCACTTTGTTGTAAAAGCTAGGGATCATCAGTCTGAGTGTTCTGAAAGCTTCTCCATTCATCTGGGCCCAAAAAAGCAGTTCCTACATTTTGTTATGAGTCAAGCCAGCAAAATGTTTTTAATGGGCTTTCAGGCTTGATTTTGGAATTATCATCGTGTCACTTATGGTAAAACTAGAAGAAATAATAGCATCTGTCTTGAATATAGCCATCTCAGCTCCATTACACCATAGCAATGCCATTAGAAGCAAACTGGTTTTCCTGTCTTCTCTGTCTATTAAATTATCTTCTAAAGTGATAGCATTCTTACCAGGAAAATCTGCCAAGCATGTCTAAAGAATGATTAAGTGTTTATATATTACTTCAATTTCTTCATCTATTGCAGTTTCTGATTTCCTTTCACTTACGTCTTGAACACCACATCTAAAAAAGTAATTTGTTGCCCCATTGGATAAAAAATACCCTCTTTATCTGAGGAAAGCTAGTGTTCAGCATGCATCTAGGTTAGTGTAAGATAAATTGGGAGATTATGTATTAGCGACTCCAAATTTAAAGAAATTTTCAAGAAAGTGTGGTATGTGAAGTATGTTGCTGGACTTGGGGGTTGGGTTTTGGTGTTAGGGTTTATTTTAAACATGATCCTTCAGCTTTCCCCAAAGGAAGCACACTGAAGTGACCCATGTAAACTGCAAGTGTGCCCACAGGGTAATTAATGTCAGCTGTCACTGAAGAAAATGTTCAAGTGTGCAATGGTGTAGACCATTTAGCATGGGATGGAAAACTGAGTCTCTTCCATATCATTTTGGGGGACAAATATGACATGGGACTGTAAAACAAAGTATTGTTCTCTTGAATTGAGTATTGTTCTCTGCAGCTCGTCCTTCATAAACTCACTTGAAACTAATGTCACTTGACATTAGTTGACATTAGTTGACATTCTCACTTGAACTAATGGACTTTGATAGCTAAACTACCAGAAAGGCATAGCTTCAGCCGAACACCAGACTGAGATTTTTCCTGAAATCTGAGGTCAGTCTGTTGTAACTACATGGCTATGGAACCTCACTGACCCAAATCAGTTTCCAGACATGATAGAGCATAAACCATCTTTCTTTTTCCAGATGGCTATGAGCTGCTCACTAGAGCCTCACAGGAGTTATCTCTGTTACTAAAGCATAAGCACTCACAAGGAAGGACAGAGAATGGAGAAAGGGACCTGAAAAAGCTGTGACAGCTGGCAGAAATGCTTTTGTAAAGGAAAACAAGGGGAGCATCTACAAACCCCAGCATCATGGCATATGTCATTCTCTTGAGCAAGAGCAGGGAGTAAAATGTCCTCTGCGCTTGTCCAGGAGTAATCCTGACTCATTTAGGAGACACAATGTATCCAAGCTATTACTTGGCTTTTGATAGAAGTAATCACTTCGCTTCTGCTTGTTTGGTAACAATTTGATATCTTGTTATCAACCTTCTTGACTTTCAAGAAAATAAGTCAAAAATCTGAGTCCTGTACCATTCCCTCATTCTCTGTAGAAGTAATAAATGCAAGTAATACATCCATTCTGTTTTAAGAACTTTGTCCATCATTCCCCTGAGCATAAAAAGATAAGAAAATAGGGCAAAAAAACCCACCAAAATTTAAACTGTATCCAATATGAAATAAATTCAGTTATATCTCAGGACCTTTAGGGCATTCAGGAAAACCTTGTATTCTGAATACTTGATGATTTTCGGTGTAACTCTGCAAAATATCCTACCAAAACCTTGTGTACTTGCTTTTATGTTTAGATGGATAGGTACAGAAAAAGAATCCACTTCCTTCTAGGGTTTTTGGAAACCTGATGCATATCTCATGTGTTTGGAATTTGATGGGAATTCTGTGCAAATGCATAAAGCTGTTTTCTTACCAAAATATGACTTTACAATGGTTAAGATGGAGTTAAACCAGAAATACATCTGGGCAGCTTTGTTGGGTCACCGGTTGAAATAATTATTTGATCTACACTACAGCTGCTCTTTAAGTTAAGTTTCTTTTCCAACACCTCATGTGAAGCTTTTGCTCACTGTTCACTTTCTCATTTTAAAATACCAGTTTGTATAGCTTCTCCTGTTTGTAAGTAAAGGAGTGGTTAATGGTGTCTAATAATTTCTAGTTGTATTTATGATTCAGCAATACTAGAAAACAGCAATGCAAATAACAGATACCTGCCTTGTTAAAGAAATACCAGAGTGATTTAATAATTACTTTGAGCCAGAACTTTTCAGACACCAGTCACCTTGTATCACTCAGTTTTGCATCCCTGATCCATTCAGTTCTCCAGAGAAGAAAGCTTTCACTCAGTTCAAGTGCTGAGCTGCAATGAGGTTTAAATATCTTGTCATAACGTACAGTAAATGTGATTGTAATCACTCTATTGCTTTATTCATGAAGAGGAGTAATTTTTGTTATCACATGTAAGATTTTTTAATGCACAGGTTTACCATAAACATCAGATATTATAATTATTATAATATATCTGGTATTATAATAGCATTATATTTGTCCCCATACTTCTTGACTGTGTGAAGCTCTAGCTTTTCCTCTCCATTATGCCCCATGTCCCATTCCTTTAGTTCAATCATCTGCTTGTCTGCTGGTGCACTCAAAAGGAACTGAGCTAATTAACAGAGGTAGCCTAATATCTGTAACAGAAGAGATTACATTGTCAAAAAGCTCTCAATATTTTCTTTTTTTTCTTATTGTGAGATACTCAGAATAACCAATTTACTTCTAGCTGCCATTATTTGCCTTTATACATACTGTTGCCATTCAAGTATAATTGTTTTATTAAGTGGAAAAGCTTTGGTAACTTAAAAACCCTTCATTAATATTCATTCTAAGCTAAGTACTGAGCTTGCTATGGGGGAACATTTTTCTCGTCTAAAATAACCAGGTTTATCCAACTGAATCTGTAGCAGTCAGTTGATTAGAGACAAAATTAAGGTATTTATTTTCATCATAGAAAGCAAGCAAATATGGTTTGGGTGCAATAAGAATTCTCAATGTATTCATTAAGTATTGATTTGACATTTTTTTCTTAACAAAGAATTTATGAATTCTATAGCTTAATCTCTGCTTTCTCCTCTGAATTGTTCACGCAATTTTAGCTATACTGCAGCCATTTTCACTATTCCTGTGGAAGCACTCAGGGTGATTTCAGTACAACTGCTTGAATACACAGTAAATTGGATTCCAGAGGAGAATGAAATTTTTACATCTAGAAAATTATTGGTTTATAGGCAAGTAGGAAATGGATATTATCATAAACATTTTGTATTCTACTTTTCATTTGATGACATCTCTAGGAATGTATTGACACAGAGTCCTGAATTATTCCAGTCTAGAGCCAGGAAGTTTTGGCCTGTCCCATGAGTATATTAATATTTTCAAAACTGTTTCTGCTCTGAATAGTGAAAAAATATCTTAAATATAACCACCTTTCATACAAGGAAAAATGTGGGTATTTGGTTGGACTTAATAAAACAAGGTTGTGTTATTCCTTTATTTCAATTCAAAATTGATAAATTGATTAATTTTGAACCAAAGATTTCTTTAAATTGAAAACCACTCTTCATTGATACAAAACAAAAATAATGAAACCATTTCAGTGAGATATTCTGGCAACTTCCAAACTTGCTCTAAAATATTTTTATAAAGACAGCATCTGTAAAAATCCAATTGTTTCAGCAGTCAGTTTTGATCTTGATAATTTTAGTTTTTTCTAATAAATATTTGTTTGAAAAATTCCTGACCATACCTCAACTAGATTGATACAGGAGGTGGCTAGAAGTTGGCACCCTGCCAAAAATTTATATTTGGGTAATTCAAGGAAGAAAAGAAAGGTGGGGAGTGAGCTCATAGAAATTAAGGTGCTGTTATTTCAGGCAACTTATTTCCCAGGAAAATCTCAATGTAAGCAGAAAGCACCACTGATTTTGTTTGCCGTGACTGCAAGGGAAGTAACATGTCTAAACTAGGATTGCCTAATGCCCTGGCTATTTTCCTGCCCTGGAAAGCATCTGCACACCTATTCAGGATGAAGTATATCAACATGCACAGTGCCAGTAGTTAAAAGTTGAAATTTCACAGAAGACTGGTACCATCAGTCTCTCTCTGATGAAAAGAGGATTAAAATGAGATCTTCCTTTACTCCATGGAATAGCCTTTGTGACAGTGATGTCCAACAAAAAGTTTATGTTCTGCTAATTGCGGGGCTAAAGGAAACCCTGTACATGAACAGAATTGCAGAGCTTCCTGTTCCTCTTGAAATACCTTAACAGAATAATTACCTTGCCAATTAAAAATTATCCCTGCTTGTAAAGCATCCCCCCCATTTTTGGGCTGAATTTTCAAGAAAAAATACATGGCTATTCTTTTCTGCTGTTGCACCTCCCACCGGATTCATGACTGCTGCCTGAGCAGAGGCAGTGGTGAGGTGCACTGCCTCAGAGAGCAGTGGTACTTGCAGCAGGAGCTGTACCTGTGGAGGTGGGAAAAGTGCAATCATATAAACGGTATCAAAAGAGTTGGGTGCATGTAGGATGAGTTGGAATTCCTACATTCCTAGGAAGAGGAAATGGGATGCTGGAGAGATTTCAAACTTTTTTATTCCTCCAAATCAAATCTTCTTTTCTTTTTTTTTTCTTTCTTTTTTCCCCCCGCCTTTATTGTTCTACAGTACAGCAGGAGAATAGTGATTAAAGTCTCCCTGTGTAGTTCCATATTTCTAGCCACAGACATTTGTAGGGCAGATATAATCAATCTTTTTCTTGTGCACTTGAGAATGCCTTGGGATATTCTCCAAGTCTCATCTTCAGTAGACACCTTTGTTCCCCAGGGGGAATTTATTCACTGCCACAAGTCACTCACTTTGAACATCCTAATCAATATGTTTCAGGAGAGTTTGAATAAATTATGCTGAGAATCTCTGGTGAATAATTCTTCATCTAGAAGGAAACAAACTCTCCTTGAGAAGGTGTGCATCGTGTAATTCCAGAGGAGAAAGGAAAAAATGACAGAGATACCTGAATACCTGGTTCACTACAGCAGCTACTCTTTGGTGTGGACTTTAGGCAACAATAAAACAAAAAGTAGAAGACACTCAGGGTTTTAGTGTAATGGCAGAGGTTGTTCTTTCAGCCATAACAGCTAAAGTACTCTCATTTGCATGGGCCTTGCTGACATTAAAGCCCTCAATGCACCAAGAGTATAACAGATCACTTTCTCAGCCTCAATAGGTAATGAAAAAAAGTCTGCAGTCTTGAACTTCTGAACGAGAAGTAGGTGGATGCAGAGAGAGAATCATTAAAAGTGCCAAAGTGGCTGGCATTCCTGTTAAGTGCAAGAACACCCAGCCTCACCACACCTCTGCAAAGGAAGAACACCTACAATAGACTCAACAGAGTAGTTGCATTAACCATTAAACAAGAAGATCAGAATTCGGCCTTCTGTCGCTAAAATTTCAATTCATTAATACAAATAATAGTTTCAGTACATACAATTAAAATAATGAGTGATGACAAAAAGAAAGGACCCACTCCAGTAAAATTATTCTTCTGGATTAATTTGAATTTGAAAAGAACACAAAACTGATAGAAGTGAAAATTGAATTTTTGAGCATCTTTTCTGACTCTATACTATAAATTACCTTGCACAAAAATTGGAATTTCAATCCAATGGTAATCTGCCTTACTTAAATATTTGTGTTCATTTCAGATGATTAGAATAACTCTGCAAAACTTCTGACCTTTAATTATAACAACTCCAGTCAAAGTATTTCAGGCATTACTTGCAGAATAGCACCTTTCCATTGCACCAAGATCTTCTCTACCTGCTGTTCCCTATGAGGCACTTCCAGTAATAGGACTTCAGTGATACATTTTGGGGTTTAGACAGTGAGGGGAAAGCAGTATGTTTGAGGAAACAAATCTAGCAAATGCTCCCAGCATTCAGGAAATTGATGAATCATGGCATCAGTGGCAGAAGCAGTCTAATGCTGGACTGAAAAAATCTGAGGGAAGGCAGGGAGAGGGGAGAATTTCCCCAACCAGAAACTTAGACCACAACTAGCAAAATCTTTCCACCACTACCACACCACTGGAAACCTTTAGTGTTGCAAAAATTCTGTTTTCCAGCAGTAACAGGGATACTTTGATTTGTCCTTGGGAGAACAACTTTACATGTTGGTAATTTGCAGCAAGACACAGCTGTTTGCTTCTGCAAAATCTTTTGTACTTTTTGATCTATATAACTCAAATATCTCTCAAGAAGTTTGCCTAGTGTCTGCTATGAGCAGCAACTTAATTTGAATCTCTTTTTTTCGGGGAAAAATGTGCAGTCAGAGTTGTGAATATTATTGAGTAATTCACAAGTGTTTCAGGATAGATCAGGTTATTTTGAAGTTTTGTTTATGGATAAATAAATTACAAGTAAGATACCTGGTGAGTTCACAAGGACCTGAGCAAGAGTGTCTGGCAACACCATCTGAATAATTTTTCATAAGCCATTTTTTGGCTTTCCTGTCAGATAACACGTTATTAATGGGGTACACAACTTCCAGCTTCTCATAATTTTCATTAACTAAATTCAGATTATCTGTAATGATTAATCAACTTGAAAAGAACTGTCTTTAACCACTTCCTGCTTGTTATTGAAAGCACTGTCTTGACATGGGAGGGAAGGTTGGCAGATGTATTTACATAAAAATAGGAAAAAAAATCTTCATGTTGTCCTGCAGTAAGAATTGCTTGTGGATTTGTCTCAGACCTTCTTCCTGCAGTTCCCTCTCTAGAACAGCATCCTTCTGTGGGCTGGAAGCAGAGATGGAGCCACATGTTGGATTTGAAGGAGGAAGGACATGGAGAAACCTCGCAAGGGAAGTTGACCTCAGCCAAGCAACAGTCCAGGGATGACAAAGCATACTGAAAACTGTCACCCCAACCTTAGGGGAAGAAAGGAGCAGGTCATCCTCCACTGAGAGCTGAAAGTCTGGAAATGGGAAAGGCTAACAGAGAAGTTTTAGATATTCTTTTATTTTGACAGGCTATTTGAAAAGGAAGGTGGGCAGGAGAATTATGTTTCCAAAAGTAGATGTTACCAAAGAATCTGTTGATATTTTTTTGTTGTTTTTAACAACTAGCAGAGGTAGCTGATGACCTGTGGTATGCTTAAACTGTGAGCAATGCACAAAAATGAGCCCCAGAAACAACACATTTTATAACAAGATATTACATGCAAGTAAAAATGGAGTTAAGGACTGGTCTAGATTTCCCAGGTAATTTGGGGAAGGTGAATTTACATACAAAACCCCACTAGGATTGCAATTTGAGACAAATCCCTTGCCTTACTGTAAGATCCCTAATTGACTGTTATCAGTATGTTTAAGAGGCAAAGGAAGGGCCTCTGCCTGAAGTTTTGAATTATGAACAGGACTTTGACTTCTGAATGCCATTCTACTTCAGGTCTATTTCCAAATGCATTTTATTTATGTCCTCATTTTCCACAATGTCAAAGTCCACCATGGGCAGCACCCCACAAACCACATAAGTATGCCTGGCCAGTGTGGAAAAACCAAATGTTATCTAACTGTGTTAGATTTTGCCCCTTAGATGACTCTGCAAATTTTAGGCAATGCAATGAGCAGAATGCTTTTCTATAGTCCAAGACAGCCCTGAAATAAAAGATGAATGGCTTATTAACTGCAGATATATTGAGTGCTCAGTTATCCAACGCTGAATGCTGATGCACAGTTAGTGCTGACAGTATTTCAGAGAGAAAAGCAGTAGATAGTAACAAGTAGTAAGAAACAGAGTTATCCAAGTGACTTTTCCCCTACAAGAGGATAGCTAGATAACAAACAGAAGAGGTAACTAAAACCTGCAGCACTGCTGGGGGAAGTATTCCCATTAGGGCTTATATCTGCTATACCTGTTATGGCTTTTCTTTTTGTCTGTGAGCTGCTCTCCCTTCAGAGGAGGCTTCAGGTGGCCTCCAGTGGAATGGTAGTCCAGAGACCTCTTCCCCCACATGCTCTGTGGGTGTCACGTGTGCCTGCCATATCAGCCTCATTTGTTCCACATAGCTCACATTGTGAGCTACTCTCTACAGCACAGGGCAATTCTTTTCCATCAGTTGTCTCAGAGCATAACTGAGTAGTTCCACTGGGACTTTTTTGTTCTCCTTGGCTGTAATGTGGAATGAAGCCACTCCAAGAGATGTGTATTAGAACTAGCAAGGATTGGCAGAGTGGCATTAGGCATTCTGACCTGTGTCAGTTGTGCTGGGAAGAAATGCTGAGTTTTGCTGTTTCAGTTGTGCATTCACTGAATGTACTAAAACTTTGCAAGAGGCATGAGTCAAATATAAAACATAAAAGAGAAGAAAAATTTCATTTGAGAGCTCTCGAAAAAAGCACTGGTGTCTTTATTGAGAAATACTGTGTTCAATGTCCCTCTCTGAAGCCTTTGTTCTTACTTGTCATTTCACTTATTTACACACCATTCAGATATCATCAAGAAAAGACATAAAGTAGAACTCCAAGGCTGCAGAGTTGTGTTAAATATTCATCTTTTGTCTCAAAGGATAAGAATTTATTTAGCTGTAGCAAGTGTAATGGTTTATGCTTTGTGAAAAACTACAATGTCAGAGCAATCTCTGCTCCACATCATGAAACCTTAGAAACCACTACTCTGAAAGAACCTTATGTCTATTACTTAAAGCACAGATAGCTCTGCAGTAAATAAAATTAATTTAATGCAGTTTTCTGTGATTTATGTATTTTTTAGGTTCTTTTCCTAAAATCGTTTATACCTAAGGTTTTTAGATTATCTTCAGAGATGTCACCTTCTTCAGAGTGAGAACCTCATCTTCACTTTGCCTCAAATTAGAGAATTTTTAAAGAGCTGATTCAGTACAGAAAGTACTGCAATAATAGGGATGTTTTTGAAAGTCCCATCATACAGAACATATTGTATTTTTCATAAGAGGAAAGATATGTCTTGGTCCATAACAAGCTCTGCTTGCTACAGTGCCCTAATTTCCACTTTGCTCACTCAACAAAAGCTTCATTATTATTTTATGGTAAAGGGTTTTATAGAAGAAAATATACTAGAAATTGCTATGGTAGATATTTTAAAGCAAATTATACCATATTGCATATAAATATAGAAAATATTCTACCTTTTGACTCAAAAGAATCAGCTGAGACATATTAAAAGAGAACATAAGAATTTTGACCTGAAATAAGAGCTAGATAAGGCCCTTCAGATGGAAAACTTTAAATTTGTGTGTCTTATGTGACTTTATTAAACAAAAAAAGTCTAAAGAAACTTTTTTTTTCTAATTTTTTGCCTATTTTAAAAAGAGACTTAGGTAGTTTCTAGTATTAAGTTTCCTCCTTAGCCTTCTGCAAAGCTTGGTACCTTCAACCATATTTTCTAGTTTTATTGCATAGCTTGTTTCTCCTCCCCAAAGAACGTGACAAAACTGCATAATTGACAAGATTGAATCTAACCTAAATACTCCTGACATAGGGAAATAAAACCACAGAGGGGTCTAGCTCTGCTAAACTCAATGTAGCTGGGCTAGAAAGCAAGCACTATTCTTCCACACCCTTTTCCAGCAATAGCCTTCCTTCTTTGCCTTGATGACTAAAGGTAGCTCCTGGATCGCGGTTGTGGCTGGAAAAAACAGGAATACAGTATTTGGTAGTGTGCTAGCCAGAGTTCAAAGCTCTTCACCATTCATCTGGTTTCTGACTTTTTATCTTGGTTTCCCAACAGATGATCCTTGCCGTGTCTGCCTTTTTCTCTCCACTGATTTCTTGTATGTCATTCAATTTCAACCAAATGACAGGTCATGCTTTCAGAGACTATCTCAAAAGCAGAAGATTAAGCCAAGTCCCTGGAAAAAAAATTGAACAACCAAGAAAAGGAGGGGGGTCCTACTAAAGTTTTTGTGGAGGGAATCACATTGAGTATCTGGGAGAGGGCAAATTGTGGGGAAAGTGGAGTTGCAGATAGCTGGATGGGTCAGATCTGCCATGTCCATAGTTCTTTTTAATCCACTTAATGCTGTGCTTAAACATATAGCAAACAGGCTTCCCAGAAACCAAACTGCATAGTTAAGTTAAAACATTACCTTGTCCTCTTATCATTGTAGGTGTATTTTTTCTAAAATTCAGCAAAATTCCCCTACCTAAATATATTTCACTGGCTAGAGGATGTATTTCTCTTTTTGCAAAGTTCTGTATTTTGTTGTTGTTGTTGCTCTTTATGTTATGAAATATTGGATAAAAGGATGCCTCTGAACTTCCCTTGTGGAATCTGTCGTCTGTGTAGCAGTAAACAAGGACATCAGGCTGTACTGCAATGAGCAGAGCTTTTATGGGAGGAGGGATGCTACACCAGACATTCACATCAAGCTCCACTCAGTCATGTGACAGCAGTGTTTCAGGAGGTCTCATCTGCTGATCTTCAAAAATCTATTTTTTTAAGTTAAGTCAATTCACTTTATCTCATTGCATGCTCTGGTGGAAGAGCTACTTTAATGCCTTGCTGTGCAGTAACATAGGCAGTGATTGCAGTCTGTCCTAAAGCTCAGCATAAGAGCAAGAGCCTGTAAATGTATTGTTATGACTATGGAAGGGAAACTTTCATACAAAATTTACAGATTTCCAGAGATTTTGAAGGTTTTAAGTTTTCACAGCATGTTTTAAAACCCTTGTCATTTAGCAGATTTTTCTTTTCCCCTTGGTATAATAAAAAGATTATGAAAAATCATGAACTTCGTATTATGGAAGAATAGTTTTTAGTTCCATCCTTTAAACTTTATAAAAACAATGTGTTGAAAGTAGACCTTTTACCTTAGACTCTTTTAAAATTTACTTATAAGTGGTACTCAAAAGTTTTACTGTGTTTGGATGTATTTTTCTCTTTTCTGGTCATCAAATGATTTACAATTCTTTTTGTCTTCTTAAGCTTTTAAAAATGCGGTAGCACCACAACCTTCTCTAGGCACATACTGCTTCATGTAAACATCATAGAAAGAAAAGGGAGAACAAATATCACTTACTATTGTTTTTTGCCCTTCAAAATAAAATGTCCTTCCTAAGAAGGAAAAATAATGGATCCTTTCTATCAAAATTTTTATTTAGCATTTGTAGAAATTATAGAAAAAATAACTCACATGATTGGCAGGGTAAAAAATGGGAAAAAAAGCCTATTTTTAAAAAATATTACATTTTCCATAGAGCAATAACTGTCAAATTCTGCAGGAAGGCATAATTTTTCTTTATTGTTGGTGAATATGAAAATACATGCACAGCTTGCTATAAAAAATTTGTATACTGCAATGATTGTCATTTTGTATTTTCAAACTGACATATTAAGAAATGACCACAGGAAGAGAAAAGACAGGAAAAATAATTGATTTTGTTTTCTTTCTCTGATACTCCATACATCCCCTCCCACAAACAACATACTAAATAGTTTTCCTCAATAGTTTCAGGACAGTAGTTCTGAAGTAGTTTCTTAAGCTCTCTGCCTCAGTGAGGTACTTTGGAAATTTCTGTGAACTGAGAGATAGACCGTTAGGTATTTTGTGTATAATTTAGATTTTATGTGGTTTTACTTCACACTTGCACCATGCCTCTGAGTTTAGGGGAGGGAGACTGTGCTACAAGTGTTCACCGATGAGTAGCTCTGAAGGAACCCATTCTTCCAGGCAAGTTACCAAGCAAGATAGTGTAGTAAGGATTCAGGCAGCTCAGGCAGATGCTCAAGTGATGAGGTACACAAATAAAGCTGCAGCTTTCTGCACAGGAATCCTTCCAGCAAGAGAAGGGATAAAAGGAGGACAAGAGAAAAGAAACTTTCTTTCCCTCACTGAAAAGACAGTAAGTTCTTGAATGCTCTTATAATGGCAAGGGAATTTAACCTGGAAGTCTGATTTGTGGGTTTTTTCTCCACAATTTATTTTTTTTTTCATTTTTTGTAATGCCTAGAGAGTTGCAGTGAGCCTTGCTGCAGCAACACTGGACACACATCTGCCTGCTATATTGCTCTTCAGGTTATCATTTTCACAGGAGAGCAGGCAGACACCTTAGCCAGGTAAAGAACGTGACCTCAGAAGAGGGAAGGAGGCCATGGAAAAGGAAATGAGCCAGGACAGAGATACAAATCAGGAGGGAGATGGTCCCATGAAAGGCTGTCACTCTGCTATTGGCTGAGTGTATCCTGTACCACTGTCCTGGGTTGTTGCAGGTGAGTTCAAATCAAAGCTTGAGGAGTACAATGTGTTAATATTTTTTAAAAACCCTGTGGTGGCTTTTTCCCATCATCAGAGAACCTTAGATGCAAACAGCTTCAGGGTCTAGATCAGGGGCTTTCACCACACAGAGATCTGTTAGCCTTGGAGCATGGCTTGTCTTTTCCTTGAGATCTAGGTATAATTTTTGTATATTTGACCACATAAATGTACATTTTGTTAACATATAAATATAGTTCAAGACACACAGTAGCTGAAAGATGTATGCCTGTTCTATATATTAAAAAGCCTCCCATTGAAAGTTTGGCTTTTCAAGCAATATAGTTTGTGTTGTCTCAGACATCCACTCTAATTTCTTGCTCCCAAATGGTTCTAACCCAAGATTTAGTCAGGTAAATTCATGGGTTTTGACTTTTGTCCTGATTTTTCCATTGTCTTCCTATTTTCCCACTCTAGTCAGCTGCCCTTTTTATTCCATGCCAGTTTTTCCTGGTAACTTACAGAATAGCAGAAAGAGATAAAAGAGCCTTTGATAGCTCCTCCCAGTGACTGTCCTGTGCTGGTGGCTGTGATCAGTCTCCCAGTTCTCTCTGCACTGGTGAAGCCCCAGCCATGTCTCAAAACCAGCCCTAAGGGATGCAAGAGCCTGGGGAAGGGAGAGCACCAATATAAATAAAGCCTTGAGGAAGTATCCAGCACATCAATACATCCATGAACCCTCCTGCTACTAAACAAAGGGACCACATTTCTCTTTATAAGTGGGAAACCCTCACATGTGATAGACCATGAAGGATTCAATGCTTAGTATCAGCAGATGGAAAAATGAGTGTTGCTATATGCAATATGCAGGTAAACAAAATAGCATTAAACACAGAACAAGCAAGTATGGTGAAAGATTCAGAGAAACAAAGGATTTCAGGAAAAAAAAAACCAAACAAAAAAACCAACCAAACAACAACAACAAAAAAAACCTACCCAACAACAACAACTCTCCAAGCACAGTTACAATACCTGGTTCTAATAGTATGTTCCAGCATGGTGGAAAAGAGCACATCTCAGTAGAACTGGTCCCCTTTCACTTCCTCAGACCATCAAGCATCAGCACTGGCTATAAAAACACAAGTACCAGGAGCTTGCTCTGAGCCTAGCAGAAGTAGCACAACTTGTGGGAGAGAAGTGGAGATTCATTAGAAGTGGATATACATCAGCCTGGCCGCTCTCTGCCAAGGCAAATATTTCTGTAGTTCTATGGTCATGAAGTTCATAGAAACTGTAATGTGAGCAGAACAGGGCACCTAGACAAGCCCTGCCACTGCCTTTCGCACTGGAAGAAGCTGTGCTTGCATTCACCTTCTTCCACTGTTCCAAGCCATCAGAAAGACCTTAAGGTTGTTTCTACTTCCTGCCAACTTCTGCTCCTCTCCCTCTGTAATATCATATTAACCAAATACCTTCTCTACACCATACTAATATCTTGATTTTACTTATACTTACTATTGGGGG
This sequence comes from Regulus satrapa, assembly GCA_013396955.1. Taxonomy (NCBI): domain Eukaryota; kingdom Metazoa; phylum Chordata; class Aves; order Passeriformes; family Regulidae; genus Regulus; species Regulus satrapa. The sequence continues at coordinate 280,858 of VWZN01003347.1, forward strand.
TTTTTGGGTGTTTTTTATTTCCTTTTGAGAGTTACTGAGGAAAGGAGGGCTAGAACACACAGAGATCATGTCAAAAGATATCTCAAAAGTCAATCAGTGTAACTAAAACCAGCATGACTACCAAATATCGAGTTACTTCAAAAAGCCCATAGTCAGGAAGCTTTTTTGAAGCTACTTCTGTTCAAATTTGAGACTTTCATTTTGAAAAGGAAATTGAAAAAATAGAGCCTTTGAAGTATGGGATACAAGTCTTCATCTTACAGTGAAAATTTGGATTCTGTCATTTCAGAGACTAAATCTATGTCCAGTGAGGTTTCAGAAAAGCTCCTCTCACATTAAAACAATTTTTCTAATCCTTTCCTTTGTCTTTCAGCCCTTAGCAGCATGTGCACCATAAAGAAAATTTATGTGCACTTATTGGATTAAAAGCTGTCATTTCTGTAGATGAAAATTTTCAAGAATTGTCTTATTCTGCAGAAAAAAATAGTTCACCAACAATAAAACTTGTTTGGTACTTGGATCACACCTGCAAATCTGTTTAGCCTATGTTGACTACAAATTCTTGTACTATGTCTATGACTTTTTTCTTAAACTTCTGCTGAAATTTGTACAGAATCTTTGCAGTTCACATAACCCCCAAATAACAGCTGGCTTTTTATACAGAGAAAAGGCTTTGACCACAGGAAAATTTATTTAGAAAATAGAATGCTAATGCATAAAATAAAGCTCTCTGGCTTCTCAAGTGTCTTCTTAGTGTCCTCTTTATGAGGAATGTCAGAGACTTTAACAAAACACTTCTTTTCAGCAGTATTTCAAGGTCTGTATTTCCCCACAGTAAGGAAATTATCATCTGAGCTTTTTAAAGTGTACTGGCTTCATGTGTGTAAGTCAGGGGAAGCCATGCTAGCTATAATGAAAAGGTATATAGATGTCATGTAAACAGGATTCTTAGATGTTTTTCAAACGCATATGAATAAAAACAATACACTTACAAATAAATGAAAGGTTTCCTGATGAGTTTTAAATTTTGCTTTTTATAAAGTGTTCCTGAAAACTGTAAAGTGCTCTTAATAATAATTTTAGTGCAGCTTCTTAAAACCACATGCAGCCATCTCAAACTTTTCAATAATGCATTACTGTCAGGCTTAATGTTTTGTTACTGAACAGCAATGTCTGATTCAGAAGCACAAATGCATATCTACTTGATGATGTGAAGCTTTAAGCAAGGCTTAAATAGGATACCAAGTTCACCATAACATAATAAAAAGAACTCTCAGACATCCTTTATGAGTACAGAAGGTGTCTGGTAAAGTAATAAAAAGAATATTACGGCACAAAAGACAAAGATTTCAGTGTTCAGCCAAATTGCACCATTTCAATTTAATTGAATATTTGCATAGGAGTGTTCCACTCTAAATAAAACATTTAATGTCTGAAAACTATCTGACAGTTTTGCACTAGATTTTATTTTCTTTTTTTCCTATCCTATAATGGATAGAATATCCACTTTATGACCTTCTCAGGGCTTGCTGTGAAAGACTTTGAAAAGAGTCCTACATGTCCAGGTCAGAGGACCTGACAGGAGAAGGATGTCTGTATGGCAGTAGCAGATCATGTGTCTTGAATTTTTTTTTGCTGAATTTCAGTAACTAACAGAAGAGCAAGATAATTTGCTATAGACACTCAAGTCCTCAGTTCTCTAAAAGCAAAAATCAGTAGGTGCCATAACCTGTTTTCTGAGCCAACAGGTATTCAAAATCTATGATGTAAAAAGTTCAAGATAACTCAGTTGCCCTTCTAGTAGATTTCTTCTTCTTCTCCATTACTTTATATGAATTTATTTGTGAAGTAATGAATGACTCAGGATTTAGTAACTGAAAGAGAGTGTACCCATGTCAAGGTTTCTCTTGTGCAGAGTAAGTAGTATGAATGCTGTTGCTGTAAGATGGCTGTTAAGTGGTCAGCAGCACTCAAAAGGGTGCCCATGGTTCTGCTGTCTTGATTGTGCTGCTCACTCAGCATTGCAAAGGGTGTATGAAAATCTTCATAGCTCAGAGATATCTGGTAGAATCTTGTGGGCTGTCTTCATTTAGCTTGTGGTACCTTTAAAACACTCCTCCAGATGAATGAAGACAGTACAAATGAAAAATCGATGTTGTGTTAGGGCTGTCTTTGCATTGCATTCATCAGTGATATTATTTAACTGGCAGCTGTATCCAGACTGTGTTGTATGGTCCTGTTACTCTAGAGTGTCTCTTCTTTAAAAACCCTGTGGTTTTAAAAAATAAAGCATATCACACTAGATTTAAAACAAATAGCACATTGCAGATCATTAGATGTATCACATTGCAGGATTCTCAGAGGGTTTTTCAGGGTTATCTTTTTCACTCTCCTGCTGAATATTTTAGGAAACTAAAACCCAAGCAGCCAATCAAAATCTTGTAAAGGCCATCCAATTATCCCCAAAAAACTCATTTAAAAAAAAAAAAAAATCAAGAAAGTGTTAATGTAACTCTGTTCTAATAAACATTGAGATTTTCCAAATATTTGGAATATATTCTAAAATGGTAGTTTGACGTCTTGAATCCACAGGAAACAAAGCTCCTCAGTGTACATTTTGATTCTTACATTTGGAGGCCTGGATGAGGTCTTAAATGGATATTTTCTATCCTAATAATTAAGTCTTAAAGGCTTTCAAAATCCCTAAACTTAAAAACAATCCTTGTTAGGAATCAAATGAATGCCAGTAAAGACAGTGAAAACAGGTATGGTTAAGAGATTGATAGAGTCACATCTGGGTCTGAAATAAACTGATATAAGGTACAAATTTATATAAATTACTCATTTGAGGTATTGGCTCTTTATTTTCAAAGTCAAAAGAAGTAAAGCAATGCAGGAGAATTAATGTGATAGATCATAAAAAAAAAAAAAAAAGAGATATTTTAAGGGCAAGTTTCTTGCCTGCAGAGTAAATCACCCTCTATATCCTTAAGTCACTGACTGCACTTTTCTTTTGCAAGGTTATCTTTCCTGCCTATTGCAAAGCTTGAAAAAGGAAAGATTACTCCAGCTGATTCTGCACCAATTCTGTCCCGAAATCTTAGCCATTATGTGTCCTACCAGCAACAAAAGACAAAATACCACTTCCTTGCTGTATAAAATGGTGTGTGTTTATCCTCACCCTTATATGATCTCTCTCTTTCAAAATAGCTGTCAGATAATGGTTCCAGAAGATAGGATGGAAATTCTTCTCAATCCCCTGTGGAGTTTCAAGACTTTTCTCTTTCTAGGTGATTTGATAGCACAGAAGCTTCTGCAGGGAATGCCTCCACAATGCTAAGATGGGGACAGAAATTATTACAGGGGGGTCATGTGCAAGGGGAGGCTCTAAAACAAGCAAAGAGGGACAGATGGAACAGTACCAAAAGTTTAGAAAATTGCAGTACTGTAATGACAGCCTTTGGAGGCTAGGGGGAAAAAAAAATTAAAAACCTCTTAATCAGAAGAGAGACATCAAATTAAAAGATTGAAATGATGCAGCCTGTATTTTTTGCCATGTCCAATACCTTGAGAATCTCTGGGGAAAACATTTTAAAACCTATCTAAAACTTAGTACTAATCCTACATGAGGCAGAGAGGCAGGGAAGTGCAGCAATTCAGAAATTGCATTATTTTCATTTTCTAGAGGTACTCTGTGGAATTTGAAGGGACTGCAGTCTGTATTCAATAGGGCTTCCCAGGTATAAATGTAATAAACCAAATAATTCTTCCATCAGTTATTTCTTTTGAGCAATCTTCCCAAGACACTACTCTGCGCACAAGGGGATTTCTGTAATAATTACTCCTGGGAACATAGTGGAATAAGTGGTAATTACACTATCTAAAAAAAGAAATAGATCTTTGTGCCATTGGTTCCAGAACTCATAGGAAACCTTACTCCAAATTTCTAAGGACTTTTTAGTATTCATTATCTTCCAGCACTGCAAGATTGAAGATACACACAGGGTTGCACAGACTTTCTTCTTCTGCAGCTTCTAAGAGCCCATAACTGGTATAATAAACAGTTGCTGTACCCTTGGGTTCCTTTCCTCAGCTACACAGTAGGGCCAGCAGATGTTCTGTAAAATGAAGTCCTCAGTGATTATGGGATGGCTCAAAGGGCCATAATATAGACCCACCCCCAAAAGAATGAGTCAGTCAAGCAAGCTCAAATACTATTCCTATTTCCTATCAGTACAAAAGGAAATCATAATACAGTTAGTGAACCATGCCACCAAACAGAGGCAAAGAACCAGAAGGAAAACTAGCAGAAGAAATTGATACCTATGACATGATGGTCTGAGAGATCAGACATAGTGTGCCAAGGAGAAAAAACATTCATTTGGACCAAAGGCCCACCTTCACCACTTTTGCCAAGATAGATGGTCTCAGGAAGAATGAAAATGGTGAAAAAGCTGAAAGGCAAACTGAAGTCGTGGAGAAAGTGTGTACTATTTGTATTATTATTCTAGAAGGTCTACTCAGAATCATTTCACAACATTCTAGTCCTTCATAATTATGTACTAACTTTCACACTTCAGAAAAATTGTTCTTTTCATCAGAGTGACTTGCTGAATCAAAGATTCTAAATTTCTTTTTTATGCCTTGGATCAAGGCACCAAATATAAACCCTCTGTCTACTCAGTCTCTAAATATAGCCAAGAATTAAGATATTCCTGCTTCTGCATCCTAAATAATCTAATGGAATCAATTACTGTTTTGCGTAGATGACATCTGGTATTTGCAAATATAACATGAAACATGAAATCCAACCAAAATAAGCATAAAACTAAAGTTTCCACCCATCCAACTACATCCTCAGTGAATGAAATAATTTTGCATCACAGGGTTGATTTTTCATATTTCTCATAAGCTTTGATTTAAAGCTCACTGAGAGAAAGCAACACAAACAGAATAGGGCTGATGACTTTGACTTCAGCTGCTGGTTAAGCCGGTGAACAATTCATGTATTCACTGAGAACATTGTCCCATTGCTTGGAGTTTCAGCCTCATGCTTTTACTGAGCAGAGAACCAGTCATGCCAAGCAAAATCACTTTCTTTCTACCATGAGAAACAGCAAGGTTGAGAGTGAACACCAATGTCAGCTGTGGAAAGTAGAGAATCTGAAAAGGATTAAATACAAATTTTTACCACTGTGCCAGTAAGATCTTTCTCCATTATATTTGGAAGCTAAGGATAGTCCCACTATATAATAGCTGTGTTTTCAATCAATTTCAAAATATATCCCATTGCAGCACTTGCTGGCATTGCAATTAATGCTTTACTGCACTAGAGCCAGAATCTCCTTGGATGTACGTACAGGATTTGGGGATGTTGCTCGCTCTTTCCTCCTTCCTGAGGAAAAAAATTCTTTACTGTGAGAGTGGTGTGGCACTGGAAGAGATTGCCAAGAGATGGGTGTCCCATTCCTGGCAGTGTTCAAGGCCATGTTGGATGGGACATTGAGTGACCTGGTCTAGTTGAAGGTGCTCCTGCCAGAGAGGTTGGAACCAGATGATCTTTCTGGTCCCTTCCACTCCAGGCCATTTTATGATTCTGACTTTATGATTATTTTCCTTCTTTTATCTGTTTGTTGTTATTGTGGTTGTTGTTGTTGTTTTAGTTGTTGGGGTGGGGTTTTTTGGTGGTTTTTTTTGTTTGTTTTGTTTTTTTTGTTTTGTTTTGTTTTTTTAACGCAGCATAAATAAATAAATATAACTTTACCTGCAATCAAGGACTGCCCTCTTCCGTGAACAAATAATACATGTCCAGAAAGAGGATGGGTTATGTGCCTCCCCATACTCTAAAGCTGTTAGAACTAGCAAACCAATCAGCTGTGTTCTAAAGACTGGCTAGGCTAATTCTGAGCAGCCTTGGAGGAAACCCTTTCCCCTGAAATGCTCTATAATGGAGAGCCATATTTCCTCATAATTCTGTGTCCTCCCAGACTTGCAAACCTCTGAAACAGTTGGCCATAATAACTCACACCAAAAGATAAAGAGGAATGCTGGAAACTTCAATGGTTGAGGTTGCTGGGCAAGATTAAAAGTGGGATTGATTCCTGTGAAACCCCACTTCTGACTGTCCCCCTCTGCCATATTCTGTGTTTTGGGAACTGCAGTCGCAGATTTTATCTTTCTGCAGCTGCATAATTTCCACCCATTCCACCATCACTCGCTGACAGTGTGAACAGAAATGGAAGAAAATGGTCCCCACAAGCTCTTTGCCTGCCTGATGTTCAGTTTTTACTCCTGCCCTGCCCAAACACTCACATCTTCTGAGCTTGAGGGAAGTTAAACCTATTTTTTTTTTCTTTTCCCTCTAAACTAAATTTCAATCATGGCTGTTCTTTTATTAAATTCACCAGGTACCTGTACAAATGCTGCTGCCAACACAGAGAAGGGGGACAGCTCAGGTGAGCGAATGAGTGGCTGTGAGGTGTGCAGGAGAAAAAGGAGAGGGATATTTATTTAGTGGCAGCAACATCTTGTGGTGTGGTAAAGTTTTTGTGAAACTACAGCAAAGTCAACAACTGTCATTATCCTGTCTAAATGGATACCCTTCATCTTGTCCCCTTTATTTATAGTGCCACATATTCTAGCCATAGGACATTTTTATTTTAATATAGCTAAAATGGTGAAAAAATGCTTGACTTCAGGTACACAAGTGGAATGAATGAGATTACAGCCCAACAAATGCCTAAATATGAGTCACTTACTGGTTTCTGAAACTAATACATTTTGTTTGTTTGTTTGTTTTTCCAGTGTAAAAATATTTCTAGAATCACTATATTACTTAAAAGAGGCAAACATTCCATTTGAAAATATCTGGCTTTAGTTCCTTTGACCACAGTCATTACGCTTGCCGAAAAAATACCAATTCACAGCATGACACAGCTATCTATGAAATAATTTAACTGCATCATGCACAGTCAGCAGAAGTTCTGCACTGTAATTTGGAAAAAGAGACTTCATACTGTCACTTATTCTCTGAGCTACAAATTATGTTTCAACAATTTTCCTTCCTATCTATTGAAAATACATGGGCAACTGTCTAGTTACACCCAAGCATCCCTTTAAGACCAGAGGTTTGCATTTGACATGAAAAATAAAGGTTTGGGTTTTGTCTATGTGTCATTTTAATTTTCAAGAGCAGCTATAAGCCATAAATAATATCGATAGCATAAACAGATGGACCTACCAGTGATAGTTACATGATTCTTTATTGTTTGATTTGACCGAACACTTCAGAAATTACTTGATCCTACTCAGTGACAGTATACATGGAAAAGGTAGCTGTGCAAGAAGCCAAAATAACCACTAACCTTGAGTTTTAGAGCATGAGTTTGAGTTCTGATCCTTGTGATTGTGGTTGTGTGTAAGCTGTCTAGAAGGACACTATTGCACAACAAAAACATTGGGAGTTTTAGCAACCATGTAAATGAAAACTCACAGGTACTGCTTGAGTGCATGTAAAATAAGTGCCATGTCTCTTGTTTGTCTGTGCATGCTGTACCCAGGTGGCAAAGGAAAGATTTTGCCTTTCCCCAGCACTCCTGGTTGTAGCAGGATGCCCTTGGAGTGTGGATCACAGTGCATGCTGCTCATACCAGGCCATCTCTACCTGCTTCTGTTCTAACCAAGCTCCTCTCCACAGTAACCTGTTAGTGCTTTTTCAAAGGCAAAAATACTAAATTTTACTCTAATTTATATGTTTGTACTAGCCATTAATCTGGGAAACTTACAGTTGTTGTACAAAGATGTGAGCCATTAGAAGGACCCTGACATCTAAACCTTCCTAAATAACGTGACTTAGCAGTAAATGTTTAACTTCTTTTGAAGACTAGATAATGCAAAGTATACTACCCCCAGCTGCATATTTTAAGTCACTGGAAGGAAAAAAATCTTGTCCTAATAAAACCTAGGAAAAACTGGCAATGAGCAAAGAAGATCTGTGACCAGAAAATAGTCTCAAAGGTGGAAAAGTAACTAATAAATCCATATTTATTATTATTTTTATTTACCAATAATAATTCTTAAGTATAAAGCCTCTCACTTATGACAGATAAAAAACTTGGCCCTTACCAAACAGCTGCCCTTGATAAAATATGACTTCCATCAATTTCATTGGCACATTGCAGACTAAAGGATCAAAAACTAAAAGAAAAAAAAATCAATCATGTTTAAAGTGAATAACCATCCTGCTGTATTTTTAGCTGTGTACTTCTACAATGAAAACAGCTGTGATAGTCCTATGGTAAGGAAGAAGGCAGTCTTTCCCAAGTGCTACAAAAGCTGTATGGCTTGCTGTTAAAAACACTGATAAATAAACAGCTCTTTGAGTCCAGACAAAGCAGTAAGAACGGGCATGATTCAGTGACACAGGAGCGTAAGCGTGCCACTGAGCTGAGGTTTTCTGGAAACTGCTTTTAACAGTGGAAGTATTTCTTGGCTGGCTCAGCTGATGGTCACGTGCTTTTGTTGCCATGAGCTGTGAGAACCGGTTGCATCAGACATTGCTGTAGAAATGTGAATGTAATTTATGACGGTCTATAGTAATTCTGTACATCTCTTATGTCTGTGTTCTTATAGCCACTTGGGTACTGAAGTAGCTGAAATGAGAAAGAGGCAGCAGTCACAAAATGAAGGAACATCAGCTGTGTCTCAAGCACCTGGAAACCAAAGGCCCAACAACACATGTTGCTTTTGTTGGTGCTGTTGCTGCAGCTGTTCATGGTATGTCCTGTAGTATATTTGCTTCCATATCCACCACAGGTAAATTATGAGAATGGAAAGCACTGGGAACCTGTTAACTTCTTGGAGAGGAGACACAATTTAACTTTTCACTTAAAATTTGGATTTAAATATTCCTTGATTTGCTTGGACATCCTGTGTTGGGAAAGAGGAAAGAATAGTAAATTCAAGCTATATTTATCCTACTTAAGTCATAACTAAATTATGAAATTTCAGTTGTAAAAATTGTATTTGTGAGTGAGAGATTCAATAACATTTTATAGCTTGTATTGAAAACATTTTTTTTTTTTCGCTGCTTGTACTTTTGATAATACAGTTCTCTGTTTTCAGGAGAAAAAAAGGGATATGGTCATAAATGGGAATCTATGTAATCCTGTTATATTACTAATATAAATTCTGTAAATCTGAAAACATGAGCCTTAAATTCCACTTTATCTTTTAAATGGAGTAGCGTACTTTAAATGGAGTGGCTGATTGACTCTTCCTCAACTAATTCACTTGTAAAGTCAAGGATTTAAAGCCAGTTTCAGAAACAGCTTTAAATTCTCAGTGTTTTGAGATGCATCAGATCTTTATTTCTTATTTTTATGAACACAGTATTGAAATATAAGGTAAATGACATGCAGTATTGTACAGAGCCTGTGCATCACATCAAACAAAGAGTTCAGCTTTTTTGGAGTGACCAATGTATCTGTGTTATTTTCACTTCAATCAGCCACTGGCCCTAGTCTAAAATCTGAGGCTATTTGCTTCAGTGTATTTAAAAATACATATCAGCATATATGCACTAGGTACCAAATGGGACAGGTTTTTTTCCACATCCTGCAGGCAGTAGCAGGGTGGACCTGCCTGGGCTGTTAGTTCCAGTTTCACATGAAGGCAGAGTATATTTGGAGCAAGGATGAGCCAGAGCTCACATTTTACCAAGTTACTTTGCAATATAATCAATCCATATTGAGAAATAGGTGGAAGTGTATTAATCAGGAAGTAAAGAGAGGGTGTTTTGTCACTTTTCTAGCTGCTCTGGGACAAGGGCACAATATCAGCTATACAGTTACAGGCCAGAGATTCATTTACCTCAGTATCCTGTTTCAGGAAGTGACCTTTATCAGATACCACAAGATAGGGATAAAACAAGTAGATATGCACCTCCTCAAACTACCCACAGTAAAACACCTCACAGCAACTGTCAATCTGCAATTTAGGGTTTCCTGGACCAGAGTACCTTTCTATGTGTTTTATAGACCTTGGTGGAATTTTCTTTCTTTATTTTGTCAAACCATTTTTTGAAGCGACTTTCTGAACTCATCTAAACTTTTGGCATCCAGGGTTTCCTCTAACAATAAATTCTACAATGGGCTTGTGCACTCCATGAAGTATTATTCCCTTTTATTTGTGTTAACCTACTAGAAGCTAATTTCATTTGATACTTCCTTGTTCTTATGTGAAGAACGGTGACTAATCATTCCAAGCATGATCAAGATTTTACAGAGCTCTCTCATATCTCCCTTCAGCTGTTTTTTCTTCCAGATTCTTCTCTATTTTAATCTCTGTGATACAGAAATTGACCCAGACCATGATTTATCTTTATCTGTCCTCTTTACTCACCTACCTTGTGTCTCTCTATGTACCTTTCTGATTTTACTATTTCCTGTTTGAGATGTGTGACTAGATCTGCTGTTGTGGTTGAGACATGGGTGCAGCATGTTCTGTTCTTGCTCTTGAGTTTTGTTACTAATTTCTAGCACTCTGTTTATTTTTAACAACCCCAGAGATTAGGTTTTCATGGAATTATCCAATCCTGAATACAACATCTCTTTCCTGAATTAAAATAAAGCCCATCATTTTGCATGTGCAGCTAGGGTTGGCTTTTGCCTTGCATACTAGAATATTAACAATATTTATATAATATCAATAGTATTCATATAATACCAATAGTATTCAATGAAATATCAGTCTAATTTCTAAAACTTAATGACAATTGAATTCATTTTTAAGCATGCTGCAACTCAAGAAATCTTGAATTTGACAATGATACTGTTTTGAAGTGCTGGCTACCCTTGGAGTGCCTCCAGTCGTTAGGAGGCAATACCATAATATATGTAAACAGCTTATGCATATTAAACCCAAATTAGAGTAATTACTGATTTAAAACATAGGATGTACCTTTGGATGCTTTAGTAATTGTTTTTATGGTCTTTCAGGATTTTTCAGGGCTTGAGGTTGGGATTTTTTTCTTTTTCAAGGTAGATTAGACAGAGCATGGAGAAATCCTGTTAGCTAGTTTTCAAGATTAAGTCAAATAAGTGATCAAAGGAATAGTTACATCACTCATGTTTGCTAAAATCAAAAAGACAGAAAAGGTGATATAGTAAGTATTTCCCAGCTTTAATTTCTATGATTCTGTAGTGGAGACTCCATTGGAGGAAAGATGGGACAAAACTTTAAAAATTGCAGTATGAAATGTCAGTTAAAATGGAGTAACTGTTTGTCATGCAAAATTTGTTTTATAAATTAGAGCTGTCCAGGAAGAGTACAGGTTACTGTTCTTGCCTCAGTTATATATGTTAAAAACTACAATAATCATAATAATTTTCAAAAAGTAAATAATTTTATTATTCTCTCATATATTGTGGATTCTAGCTAATTAATTCTCTAGGCTAATTCCCTGTTATAGAAAGTCCTAATCAACAATTTTAACAGGTTCTCTGTGCCTAATGTAATTACATGCTTTCCCTAGTTCCCCAGGTCTTTGAGTAACATGAATTTCTCAAGAGATACCTGTCTGTAAATGTTGCTGGATTCCTAATGGGGAAAGCAATGTTCTATCAAGATTAGAATTTTCTTCATTTTTTCCACCTGTGTGTGACTGATGATAGATCTTACATCAATAACTGCTTATTGCCTCAACTTCTTCACCGTTCACAGAAAGGGGAGGAGTATGTGCAGGTTTTAGTAAAATAATTTCCCTTTTTACAGTTCAAAGAGTTAGTTCAATAGTTCCCATATACAAATAAGTCATTAGAATTCTGAAAATATCTTTGGTGAATCATATGGTGCTTCTTTTCTTCTGTTCTACCCCATGTTAATATCAGAATAGTCATTAAGTCTTCTGTTTGCACGACAGCACAGGCAAATATTCACACCTTTGTTTTGGGAAATAATATCTTGCCTAATATAGACACTTGTTAAGAGCAAAAAATTAGATCAATTATTCAGTACCTCTTATTAAAAACCTTTTTTTTCCCACTAATATATCTTTCTTAAATATAACAACTATTTGGAAGACTTCTCTATTGTTATGCTATTATTCCTTGTAGGTAGCTCAGCCCTGAGCATATGCTTACTCACTCCTCATCAGCACGATGGAGAAGAGGATCAGAAAAATGAAAGTGAAAAATCTCTTTCCTTGAGATAAAGAGTTTAATTGATAAAGCAAAGCTGTGTGCACAAGTAAAGCAGAACAAAACATTCATTCACAGCTTCCCATCAGTTCAACCATGTCCGGGAATGTGGTATTGGAGTACCTCTGTTCCAAGTTACTATGCATTCATCCCCCCAAATGTGACGTGTTTATCCCTTCCCCTCCCTTGTCTCTGGGATGTTGTCCCATTGGCTGATGCTATATGCCACCTCGCCCCTTTCCCCAGGTTGGAAATACCCCGGTAAATCTTCCCCTCACCCTCTTTTTCCCCTGGACTAGAATAAAATAAATAAAAATTAAAATAAAACCTCCTGGACCTCCCAGGGAGAAAAGCAGGCCTTTGGTTTTCTGTCTTCAGTCTCAAAGTGATGCTTTTCCTCTCCCCTCGGATTCTCCCAGTGGACGGAGAGGCAGCATTCTCACTTCACTGGAAAGCCATGGTCCATCACATGTTACAGTGACTTGGTAAAAAAGATGCTACAACTCTCAACCTCCATCCTTCCTTTTTCTTCTGCAGCTTTTATTGCTGATCACAATGTCATATGGTATGGAATATCCCTTGGGTCAGTTGTGGTCAACTGTCCCAGCTGCGTCACCCTCACAGCTTCTTTATGCACCCCAGCTAGCCCAGGGACAAGGCAGTGTGAGAAACAGAGAAATCCTTGACTCTGTGCAGTGACTGCTCAGCAGCAGCTAAAACATCAATGAGTTATCAACATTGCTTTGGTCAAAAATCCAAAACAGCACCATAATGATTACCATGAGGAAAATTACCTCCATCCCAGCCAGACTCATTACACCTATTGGCACTGATAATAATCAGGACAGTAAATTGCTCAGTTTACAGGGACAAAGCAAGACTTAGTACCAAGGTTTGCTCAGATTGAAAAGTAATGGAGATTAACAGGATTGTTAAAATAGCTATTTTATTTTAATAAGTATTCTCATGACATTGCCCAACTAGTTTAAGCTCTGAACTTGTTTCTAAACACAAGTAGTAAAGGAAACACTAATTCTCCTCAGCAGAAAAAAATAAAGTGTTTCTGAAGTTCCCAACAGGAAATTCTTTTCCCCTTACAGCAAAAGCGGATGATACGTCCCTGTGAAGACCTTCTGTAGACCTTCCTCTCTTCACTGACCAGACATAGACCTTAGGCACTCCTTTTAGGAAGACTGCCTAATTAAAGTAGCTAACAGACAAGTACCAGTCATGTACCTCTGGTCCTGTACTGAATCACTCCTTGTCTTAAGCTTCTGCAAAGCACCATTTCAATAAAGGACAGAAGAATGTGCTTCCTTATGAGACGTATTTCCAATGACTTGAATAACCTGAGACTTGCAAAACTTGCAGTAAGTTTTCTAACATGACAGTCCATAATTTCCTCAATTGCACTTTCTCCAGAGAGTTGCCCATTTAGTACTTAGAGCTGTGACTTTATAGTTTTGAAGTCAGTTTGGCAAGGTTAGAGGAGTAAGCCTGATATATCATGTCCCCAACCTTATTTAGCAATCCATTACTCCAGCTTCCTGAGCAGACATGAAACTGGTTGTTCTCTTGCAAACGCTTGCAAATTACATTCTTCACAAAACCTCTTCAGGTACTAGCACAGGGAGGTTGGCTTTTCTGCCAATTTTATTTTGCTTCCTCCTTTGTCTCCTACCCAGAGCAGGAGTCACATCTTTTTATCCCCTCTTCCTTTCATAAGGTGCTCATTGATTTTGAAAACAATGGGACACTGATGCCTGATAATCTCTTCTTTTACTGTAAATAGAAGGCTCAGAAGGGATCTGATATCTACTCTGCAAGAGACCTTAGCAATAGGGAAGTCTGGGGGACATGAAAAGGCTTCCAGAGGATAAGTGATGATGATCACTTAGCCTCACTTGTAGCTTGATTGAAGTCAGTGAGCTGAAAGGCCTTTAACCAAAATTGTAGCCTTTAAAACTGCTGAAGACCTGTAGAAGAGAGCTTCCCAAACACAAGAGATTACAGGGAAGATAGGGTATTTGTCATCTTGGCAGTAAAGAAGAGTTGCTGTTGGGAAGAAACCTCACTCCTCAGTTCTTATAACTTGTCTATGACTGCTGTGAGTTACTCTGAAACTTCTTCCTGATGACGTTGCTGCACAAATATTTTTTTCTTTATTAAAGGGAACATTTTCCTTGTGAGAGTTTCACAGTTTACTTGGGCCTACAAGAAAATATTTCTGTCACTTGTGCCCTGAATATGAAATGGCAGACACAGTTCTAAGAACAATTTTAAATTGCATTAATATTCTCTGTGGAATTCAGTGTTATCTTCCTAACAGTGTGCGCTAAACAAAACAAAACAGAAAAAAATTTACTTAGGTTCCAGGATTTTGTTAAGGCAAAATATTTGAAACAAAACCATTGATTTTGAAAAATGTATTTTGTGTTTTAATTTTGATTTTAGTTCTTCTTTTCCTCCCTGAACACATAGGGCAACAGATCTGAAACATATGTACTCTATTCTCTGTGTTTTACCTTTTCAGAACATCACATCTGTGAAAAAGCAAATATAGAAACATGCATCAGGAGATTTTTTTACTCTATCTACTGCAGAATAAAGAAGTGCAGGCTACTGTACTCTATTTTACTGAAATAGAAGGTGATATTTTAAAAAAATATTTAATGGGAAAATGTTCCAATCTGAGGCTTTTTGTACTTTAAATATCACAGAACACCCTTACATTTTTACCACTTGGTATTGCAGAGGTCAAAGATGAAAACATTCCATCTCTTTCCTGGATAATAATTTATTCTGAGGGAGAGAAGGCTTAGGAACTCATGCTTTGTGCAACTATGGGACAGTATCACCTGATTATCAGAGTGCAATGGGCAGCACTGGTGCTTTCTTAGGAAAGTAGCACCAGTTCTTTGATGGATAATATTAAAGCTGGATAAAATCCATTATCTGGCTTGTCACACAAGCTACTGAACATTATATTCATGAAAATCAATCTTAAATCACCTTGTCTTTAAATCTACATATCCTTAGTGTTGAGCCCAAGAGAGAAAGCTGGCAGACATTCCTGGTGTCAATGGAATGCACTATGGTGTGAGTGTGGACTGAGGACTTAAATATCTAGTCCTCAGAAATGGACCTCGCAAGATTCCCTGAGATATTTAAAATAACTAAATTAAATTTTCAGCATTTTGAAAAATAATCAGAACACACACTAAAAATAAATAGCTAGTCAAGTTGGGGTTTTTTCATACTTCTGTAAGTTAACAGTGCTTATTAAATACTACCTAAGTAAAAGCAAAAGAAAAGGATGATCTGTGAACTAAAAAAAAATAAATCTCAAAGCAGAAAAGCATGTCTTCCTAATAAGCATGGCATTTAATAAGCTCTTTCTCCTTTACAATTAAGACAGGGGAAGTTATTTTGCTGGAATGTCCTCAGGGCAGGCTGGAGACAGGTGGCTCTGTGCATGCTTCTTCACACAGTTCGCCTACGGCAACACAGCCTGACTTGCCAACCTCTGGGCTTGTACCCTTCTGTTACACTGGGCCAGATTGTCAGTGTCAGCCTAATAATTCCTGGAAGTTTGCTCTCTCCTTGAGCCAGAACACAAATTTACCTCACACGTGATTCAATACACAGTTTATCCCAAAGCTCCCGAGCTGGCAAGTAAAGGCAGCTTTGACCAGTTCTTGTACCTCCCTGTGAAGCAGATGTGAAATGCTGCCTTTTCAAAAGAGAGGGGGGACATTTCTTTGCCACAAGTTGTAAAGGTAGGGGCTCTCACAGATACGCTAACTGCTCTTAACTACTTAATTTTTCCTGCATCTGCTTCTAGAGAGTAAGATGTGAATGCAGGAAAACAAGATGTTATTGGCAAACCAGAAGAACTTTAGAAATAACATTTACTGAAAACAAAAATTTAATGTTTGAAATTAACAAAATTTAAAACAACTAAAGGAAGTTGTTAAAAAACCAAAATAAACAAACAACTAAAAGAAGCTAAAAACAACTAAAAATAAAGGGGGAAAACAAAACCAAAAACAAACTAAAGGAAACGTAAACTTAACCTATTGAATCTCATGAGAACCTGCCTTGGTCACTATGGAGCTCTCTTCTGAATAAGTCAAATATATTTCACCTCCCCTCCTCAAAAAGTAGCCAAGAAATCCCTTAATCCAAGCTAATGCACCACCTTTTGTCTTCTTTCTTTCTTCTCAGCCTCTTGCCACCTACCTCCAAATTCTTGTGGGAGCACAAGCTCGTGCACGGCCTTGGAGTAGGGGCAAGGACAGTGAGCCACCATCTCCCACACCAGAAAGGGGTTTCCACAGGAGATTTGACAAGAAGTATATTTGATGCAGGCCATTGCTTTCTGGGACATGTAAAGTAAATTAAAATCATGTTCTTCTCTGGGAAAAGCTGTAAGCTACACACTGCTTTTATTTTGCCAAGTGGTGCAAATGGATAATCATTTAGATGCTGCCAGTCTACCACGAAATCATGGTGGAAGCACAAAGGTACAGAAGACACTACACAGATGTTCAGCATATATCAATAATTCTAAATTAGTTTCCAACCAAGAAACCTTTTTAAAAAACTTTTAACACTGTAAACTGAGTCTAAGTCCATGCAAACTGATAAATGTTTCTATCTTCAAAGCTATGAGGAAAGCTTGTTTTTCCCCATAGTAAAATAATAAAAATAGAAGGCTAATGTGAAGTGCAACAGCTTCTTCTGCAGCTGGTCTGTTAACTTTCATCACAAGCCAGTGATAGAATCCTCATTAACATCAAAATTAGCCCTGGGCTCTCTGTGCCAAGCTTTCCTAGTATCAGTATTTTATTATTAATAATTTAAACTTTGAAAGTTCATTTCATTTTGAGGAACAGATGGAGGCTCATGTGTTTACTGATATTTTTCCCCATCTGTGATAACACAAGCAGGTTAGAGAATGAGTAGATTGTAAACATAATAGATTAGCAAATTTTAAATAAATGTTTCTGAAGATTCACAAATGAAATGGGTATTCTTTTGTGTGTAGTACCTCTAAGATACAAACCCCTGATCAGTCTAACTGCAGAAAATAGTCCTACTTCAAGCAAAAATTTCTGTAAATAAAATTACAGTGGGAAAAAAAGCAGAACTTTAGTTCTTCTAAACTGAAGAATAAATACATGCTCAGAGGGGATTTGGGATTACACAAGGCTCATTCTAATTCAGTGGTGCAAAGGATACCAACAGTAGCTCCTTAGAAGGAGAGAGCAGACTAAATCTAGTTAACTTTAGAAAATTATCTTGATTCTGTCCTGGCACAGCACACTGGAGTGTATTCAGGGACAGCTGCTCTTGAGGAGACTGGAGGGAGAAAAAGCAGTGGCAGAATCACTTTCTCTGGTGAAAAGCAGCTTCATGACACCTCTCAGGCTGTTTAAGAGATGGATTGCTTCAGAGCATCAGCATCTCGGCTCTCCCTCACCCCTCATAGCCATTTCCCACCTGCCTGTGACAAAATGCTGTTCAGCTTAGTGTCTGTGGAACACTGGCTGAAGGAAGATTCGTAATGTCATGACAGATTTTCTGTCACCAGAGCACAGCTTGACTGTTGCTGTGGAGAAAGGAAAAAAAAAAAAAAAGAAAAAAAAAGGAGTGCTGAGAATGCCTGAGTCCAGCCATGATTTGCAAATAGTAGAAGTTTGGAGCCTTTGAAATCTTCCCTGATAGAGTTTGGGCTGCTTATGACAAATTTGCAATTATATATTTACACAAAGATGCATTAACTGAGAAGTCCATGGAAAACCACATTAACAGAGAAGTACATGGAAGGTCACAATGGGTCTGAGATCAAAATATCACCTGAAGTAAAGCATGTTGATTGGTGGTGAAATTTTAAAGGTGCCAAAGTCCCTTTGCAAACCCTCTGAAGTTCCTTCATTGTGAAATAATTAAAAAAAATAATATTCAACATGAAAAAACAATAGCAAAACACCCTTATCCAAATTGAACACAACTGATGGTGTCTATACCACTAAGTAAACTAAGCAGGGCTGGGGTCCAATGTGCTACAGTCAGCCTGTACAGTAAATTGTTAGCAAGTGTTAACTCCCTGGCAGAGATCTGGCCAGTGCCAAAGTGCAGTCTCAGCCAATGGCCTGTGGCAGGTGCAGAAACACTTCTTTGGGTATGGGCTTTAGGGGACTGGGGCTATGTTGTGTCAGTCAACCTCAGGACTCTTCCAGACCATTTTATCTGCACGAATAAATGCAGCTTGTAGCTCCAAACCAAAAGGGAAACAAAATTAGGCTACTAAAATCTGTCAGCAGCAGAATTTTCATCTTGCATAGGTTTATTTTTTTTAACTCTGCAAAATTCTAAATCGGTTTAAAATGCCAGTTAAAACAGGAATAAATGTCTAGTGCTTTAAAGAGGAAAGAAGAGAATATTTCATGGAAATTAGTTTGGACCCCTAGCAGGAAGCACTTATTAGATGGAGATCCTCTCACTAGAAAAGTGGGTCAGACATTTATTATGTGAGTCAGAAAGGCAAAGGAGATATGAGTCCTGCCTATTCACCCTTAATAATTCCATAGCACATATATTCATCTAGATGGCAGCTGTGGTTCTTTTGAAATACCTGGTTGAGGGCCGGATATCGGCAGATGCTGAGCACCCATTATCAAGGAATGGGTAATTTCGGTTCTTGTTGACATCCGTGCTGAAAGGGCTTCCCAGCTGAGAGCCTGGCCTATCAAAATTTGGAAACCAGCACCCACAAAACAGATGTCTTTAATATACACAGACTGGCACAGAGGATCTCAATCCTGTTTGTTGTCTGCAAGAATGTAAAGTGGAAGATCCCCCCTGCTTCATCCTCCCCCCCACCCATCACATGACTGTGATGTGGATAAGTGTAAACTAGTTTAGTCCCAGCTAATTTCACAAAATGTGGTGTTATATGCAAACATCACAGTTGGAACTACCCTTTGAAATTTCCTAAAGCTTTCTTTAATTGGATTACTTTGCAACACCTTATGAAGAGAAAAATGTGAATTTAGTATGAATGTTTCCAGGCATCTCTTCCCATTTGGAAACTATGTCTAAATTGATGGAATCTATCTATATTACTGAAGTAGTGACACTATTCAAGCTCAATTCTTTACTGTTGCTCCTACTTTAATATCTGAAAACCAAGAATAATACAGAAAAAGCCGCTACAGAAACTGAGACTAGGCTCATTTTTCAGAATTAGTTGAGACCATTAGGCTTGTTTGCTTGTGATTTGGAGGGCTTTTATTCATCTAGGTACCCTTTGAAGGGATAAAATTTCCATTTCTTTGAACAGCACAGAACTGTCACTTTTAATTGTCTCAAATATATGAAGGAACTACTTGCAAAATAGCTGTATCCAGAAGTAAGGACACTGCAGATTTTCTAGTAATTAAATGTATCCATCATACAAGATGGAATGTTCTGAAGGAAGGAATAAAGCTGACAGCCAGACTAGCAATCTGTTGGGTGACCTGACAAGAGAAATACATCCTTGAGTTTCATATTGCCCAAAGCAGAAACCATCTCTAAACTAATGGAAGAAAGCTAGAGTAACTCTACTAGAAATCACTGGTAAGCAAATTTTGGCAAACCTTGGGTTTCTCACTTGTACAGAAATTGCATTTCATATATGAGAACAAAAATCTCAAAAATATCCTAGAAAGGACTAAGTTTACAAAAGTTGTAATTATTTCTGTTGTGGTAATAATTATGTAAAAGTAATATAATCTCTTTAAGGTAAAATCCAGCAGAAAATATATTTTCCTATAGATTTTCAAAAGAACAAATTATTGTAAGTAAAAAAGAGTTTAGAAAACTCAGAATGCTTTAAATCACTAGTCCTTTCCTCTCTTGCACATTACAAATTTTGCTCTGTGCTAGTCTAAGTTTGAGGGAGATATTGTCCTTTATTTCAGAAGTTCAAGCACAGCGCACACTGGTAGTTTCCATCTGCCTTTGAGCTCCTGCTGAGCTGCAATATCTGCAGGTAGGAAGATTAAATAAGCCACACAAGAGCAGAGAAAGAAAACAACACATCCAGCAAGGCTGTCTATTAAAAGGGCCAGTCTTCTTTCACTTAAGATTTAACCTGCATTGACCTGCATTGAAAACAATTCTCTCCTTCACTCTGAAGTCCTCCTGAAATGTAAATATAATTGCATTTTTTTAAGTAGCACCCCAGAATATTCCTCTGTTGCAGCTTCTTTTTAAATGTGTTGCTTTACATCCACCTGGAGCACTATATCCAGAGAGTTCTGAGCTCTTCATTGCAAGAGCCATGAGTATACTGGAGATTCCAACAAAGGGCCTCTAAAATGGTTAAATGACTGGACCTCCTCTCCTGTGAGGGAAGGCTGAGAGACCTCACATGCTTCCACCTGGAGAAGAGAAGGCTCAGAAGGATCTTATCAATATGTATAAATACCTGAAGTGAGTGCACAAAGTTGGAGCCTGGGTGTTTTCAGTGGTATCCAGTGACAGGACACCAGAGGCAAGGAAAAGAAACTGTAACACAGGAGGCTCCCACTCAACATCAGGAAACAC
This sequence comes from Regulus satrapa, assembly GCA_013396955.1. Taxonomy (NCBI): domain Eukaryota; kingdom Metazoa; phylum Chordata; class Aves; order Passeriformes; family Regulidae; genus Regulus; species Regulus satrapa. The sequence goes on from VWZN01003347.1 coordinate 301,653, forward strand.
TGAACTCAGCTATAAGACTGAAACTGACATCTTAAATGCTTGCAAGGCATTTCGGTTCTTTTTGTTTTGGTTTGGTTTTTGCTTTTTGGGGTTATTGTGAGTATTTTACGAGAACATCCCTTTTATCAAGGATTTATAAAGGGTTTTCCAGCAGGTTAGTTTTTCCATTACCAATACACTTCTGAACATTTTCTAAAAGACAAATGAAACAATATAAAAATTACATCAAAGATTACATTGCAGATATCAATCTATGATGGAAGATGTATTAGCATGTGGATTTTTAATTCTACAAGGCTTTGCTTTAAAATTTTTCATGGAGTCCAAAAGGAAAATGTAGTTTGGACAAATTCGACAGTTTGTCTGCCAAACATACAGTAATTTCAACTTTGATGGAAAATAAATAAGGAAAATATAACTCATGGCTTTATAAACAGACTGTTAATCTGACTGTTCCTTATGAAGAGCAAAGATTACCAGATTTTATATCTATTCAATTTTAAAATATTAATATATGGGAAAGGGAAGAGAGTGAAACATTGCAGATTTGCTGAAACCTTTTAAGTATTTGGTTTACCATTCCTCTATGACTTTACTTTAGTTTAGCACTCGTATTTCAGTAAGGATGATCTACCTTCACGGTGCCATGCTAGATGCAATTTAATAACCTTATATAATGATCTTATATAAACTCCAAAATCCTGGCCAAGACTTCCCATTAACAAAGGCATGATTATACTCTTAAGCAGTAGATCATTTGGATTCAATTCTGTTTCTACTCAAGCTGAAGAATAGCACAACATAATACTCTCAGGACAGAGCTAACCATCTTAACTGACAAGACCTTAATAGCCGGAGGTGCTCCAGATATCTTAGACTGTGATTTCCGCCAATCTTTTTTTCTTTTATGCTTTATAGTTGACTCTATATTGACTTTTGACCAATTAGGCTGAATTCTGCACAGTATTAAGAAAGCACAACTATTGAAAACCAGTAAGAAATTAAACCCACTTTCCCCCACATCCAAAGTATGGCAGAAAGATACAATCTCTAATGAACTGAGAAATTTCTTATTTTTCATTGGAAAGTTCACAGCTCTCAACATGGATGATCCAGCCTTATCATAAACCTTTGAATAAAAGAACTCACATAACTTAGTCCAGGTTTGCACAAGGAGGAAAGGTGGGAATCTATTCATCTACAGCTAAAAGGTATTCCTTCACAGAGAAAGGGTGAAATAGAAAAAAAAAAACAAAACAAAAACCCACACAGGAGAAAGGGCAGTGATTCTTTCAGTCACCCTGGACTGCTGCTACAGCATCGGTGTCAGAATTAAGACTGTGAATGGGCCAAGATACTTATCTTTAGGCACAAAGGGTTTTGACTACATCTCTAGTCCTGTGTCTACACACTCCACAGCCATACTATCAATGCTGCTCTTCTAGAAATCTCAAGACTGTTTTAGGGAAGCAAGGATACTTCAAATACACCAAACAAATGCAGGTTTTGCTGTGCTTTGGGATTTTAATTCTGTAAGGCATTGTTCTTCACACTTCTCTCCATAGCTCTCAGTATAAACATAATTCTGAGTGAAAAATGGAGATGCTGTTTGCAGGACTTTGAGAGATGAGGCTTTAACAAATGCTCCATGTATTATGAAATTAGGAGGTATAGCTCCTGGATTTGCTAATGAGCTGGTTTCTTAATAGAAAAATCTCTTCTCTTGTAATCAGAAAACCTATTGGAGAAGAAATCTGCTATGACAGAATGTAATTTTTCTAAAGAGCTTCCTAAAGTTTTGCATAATATTCCATTTAAATCTATTATTCTATTACATTAATTAGAATTATTCACAAAAGAGTTGTAAGAATAACGGTAACTAACAATGAATACAACCAAGACAATTGATTATTTAAATTTCAAATTGTAAGATGATTATTTTTAGACCTATCAAAAGCAGTTATGAAATCTCATTAAAATTTTCCAAAATACTATTCTTTTAGAAACCCAATTCAGAAGTAAATTAATTTTAACTGTCACATCTGTACAAAACACAAACTCAGTTCCATTCAGCTGCATTCTCCATAAAACCCTGATGGAAGGGTCTGTGAAACATCTTCTGCATCCATCCTTGGTAGGAAAAATCAGACCAGAAAATTTATACCTTGTGATCCAGCTTGGTCCACATGATTTATGGTTTGAAGAAATGTGCATATGGGAGCTAGCAGTCTGTCTGAATTTAATATTGCTGGATCCTGAGCAGAGGATCCTAAGCATTTTCATTGAAAGCACATTCATGGCATGTAGAGGTGCCCAAGAGTCTGTTATAGATAATTTCTCATCTGTGCACTCTTAAAACAGAGATGAAAAAATGGGGGAAAACATGAAATGCAACTCTACACAGACTACAACATAAACAGAATCAAGGGGGGAAATAAAATGAAGAAAAATTGGTTTTCTAACCATTGGAAGAGATGAAGCATTGGAAAAGACAAACCACTTATTTAATTTTATCTTACTTTCTGTGATCTATGAGAAGAAAAACCAAGCCAGCTATTACTGCAGCTCTTGTAGTTAAAGGCTAAAACAATAAGACCAGCTGTAAGCTGAATGAAGAGTTGGAAGGTTTGCGACTCCACATTCTATCCCTCACCTGATGCTTTGAAATACTGGAGGAGTTTCATGGTAATACAAAATATCTAAGATGGTTAACTTACAAATACTTACATTATTAAAAAATAAAAAATTGTTTGGGGTTTTCAGTTCCTTAAGGTAAGACTCACAGAATCAGATGTCAAGCTTATAAATTCAACTTACAAACACATATTTTTTCCTAAAATACTAAAACAGCTGAGTCCAAGTTGGAGTTATGTTGGTTTTTTTCTTTTTAGAAAATTTGGATCATACATGCCTCTTGCACCATCTTATCACCTAAGGCAAATAAAACTCTGGCACACAGAAAACTCTGCACCACAGGTACCTGGACTGTTTGAAAGGAGTTTATAGTTTCAGTGGACACTGCCAAGTGGGCTGATTATAGCCTTATGGTAATTGTTGGCTTTCCCCCAACAGACTGTTTTCTCATGTCAGTCTGCTAAACACAATCTCATCATTTAGTTTTAAGCACAAGACAATTAATTTTTTTTTATTCCAAGCAGGATGTAGCTATTTTTCATAAAATTTCTAACTTGTTTTCAATATAAAATTTTACATCCTACATTTCTTTATTGAATTCAGTGAAGAGCTGTAAATCATTCTCATGTTTAAAAACTAGGATTGATACTAATGACAAAAAAAGTTCACGTTTTTAATATGTTTCTTATTTAAAAAGAAAAAAAAGGTTATGTTCTGCTGAGTGAGTTAAGACCATATTCTGACCAGTTTAAGCAAATAATTCCATAGGGTTTTGACCACCATTTCCCTCCAAAGTCTCTCACAGATTACCAAGGCAGACATATGGGAATAACAAATTTACTACATATCACTTATGTTCACCTTGCAGACCTCCAAGCATCCATACAAGCTTCCACTCTAGAATTCATTTATTGACACAGAATTGGCTGATGTTTTGAATATACTAATGTTATTGGAAGAGTTGTAGTGCTTTCATCAGTCTTGCTGTTCTTACAAGGACATAAACCCAGGGTCAGATAAGAGATGGATCCCCTTTCTCTCTAATATAGCCAGGGACTTGTAGGATATACTGCATGTTTATTTGAGCCTATGAAAATATCTAGAACAAGACATCACCTCTTCATAAAAGTAATGATTTTAGGTCCAGTTTTCCTAAGAATAATAATTCTGGATATTATTCATTTACTGTAACAAAAAAGTGAATTTTTATTTTTAACTTTAATAGAAGCAAGTTTTTTACCCTTTACTCACCTTACCAAAAAAAAAAAAAAAA
>VWZN01003349.1:8798-25136 GCA_013396955.1 Regulus satrapa
TTCTTCACAGACAAGCTATTTATTTGTACTATACTTGTGCATTTCATTATTTTCCGTGAAATTAAAACTAAGGGCATGAACTCAGGATGCTCTACTTCATCCTCAAAAATTATATTCTTGACTCTTTTGATGCCAGTGGATTTGAGTGATCTATAATTAATTTCATTTGTTATTTTTACTGTTCACGTCTCTAATATAATACATGTGATGTCCTCTACAGTCCTATTTAAACAAGTAAACAAATAAATCTCAGACATCTTTTCTCCTGTCTGTTTCCCTGGACCTCTTCTATTATCTCATAATTGCTTCTTCCCTGTATAGCTAATGTGCTAAAGTGCAAAGTCGCAGAAATGGGCAAACTATGCCAGTAGCTATATTTCCAATCAAATCAGATAAAAGCTTCTGTGTTCATATCCAACACCCTGATGACTCAGAAATGAAGACTTTACTTCAAACAATGTTCTTCAAGAATATTTTCCATATGAAATCCTGAAAGAATTTAATTTCAGATGTCTCACACTTTTAACTGCTTGAAAAGGGCCTTCCAGGACACTTTTTTTTACTCCTTCAGAAGAAAATATATTTTCCATAGAAGAGGGGCTGGGAACAGGTTTTTTGCTCTAACACACTGCATAAACACACACGCTGAAATTGTTATTCTTGAGTTTGTCACTCTTCAGAATGGCAGTAATGTGAATGATACAAGTGTTTCTTGCTTTATATTGGTGGTGATACCTACTTTGGAATAATAAGGAATATGAAGCATCTGGTCTTCTTTAGATCATGCATGCACAATTACTCAAAATACAAAATAACAGCACAGGATAGGAATCATAATCTCTAATCTCAGTGTTTCCCTTAAAATGATGTTAAGTGCTAATTATGCCACATCTGCTCATACTGTATGGTGCTATATTGAGTAAGAAGTCCAAAGAAAATAAAAAATTACTGGAACTGTATACTACCACTGATTAAGATGGCAGAATCTGGTCCTTATGTTTTTTAAATATTTGTCTCAATAAAGGGTAAACTTTTATCAAACTACCTTGTTATTACTCCAGTTATTTTTACCTGAGATTTATATCTTGTACATGCCAATTATTACATTTCATTTTTCCCTCAATAGAAATTCTGCTGGTTTATAAATTATTATAAATATTACTGAAAATCCATCTGAGCAGAACTATTTTATAATTCAAACACCCTACATGGGGTATGTGATATTTAATAAACTTTCTTGGATTCTATGATAATGATCTGTGCTTTTACCCTGAATCGGAAAAGTAATCAAACCACATTTTCAGAACAAAAAGAAATCTTTTATTGTTGCTATAAATGCCCTGTTGTCTTTGTATTAAGGAAATAGTTCCCAGATTCAAAGCACCTCAAAACATTGGATCTCCTAAATAAATCAATGAGACTTTTCTATTTATCACCACATAAATGTCACACACCCCAGACTCTCTTTTCACTTACATGGCTCTAGCAGATAGTGTACCTAATATTTATTTAATATAATAACTATACCAAGTACAAAATATATGAAACCTTCACACTGAGTCTAGTTTTCTGTAAGAAAAAATGTGATGTACTGCATGTGGAGTTAAAAGTAAGAAGAATAAGTCTACATTTCAGAAGATTATTCAGAAGTTTCAGCTTATTAACATTACTTCATACTGATAAAAAAGTCTTCACATAAACACAACATCAAATATAATAACAACAATAAAATAAAGGGGTGTGTTCAGAAAGGTCAGGTGAAAAAGCATTTGGAGTGGTTTGCAAGCTAGCAAAGTATCAATGAATGTGCTGATGGTGGAAATACCTGAAAATAATGTTAAGCAGGTAAAGTTAAGACTTGGCAAAAAAAGGCAGGTTGCAAGTACACCTGATTAATCATAAGCAAGGTTTCCTCCTTCTATGGCTTTTAATAGTGTTTAATTACGCTTCCAGTAGACCAAATAAGAGGATTTTCAAAATGTCATATTCTATTGCTTTATAGACCACTTGGAGCCATTAAGGTCTATATGAGTTCAATAATATCCATTCTGAAACTCAGCAAATAAATATTTATAAATGATAAAGAAACATTGCTCCTTGGAGCCTATCAATAATTCATATTTCAGAAGTCCTTAAATATATGATAAACCATAATGGCTCCAATGGAACAGTCGACTCTCATAAACTTCTAGGAGGGTTTTTTTTTTTCTTATTTCATGTAAGTCTCCATTACAATTCTATAGCAGAAGAACCATGCATTAAAATAGCTCTGCAAAAGTGATATTGAAGATGTGCTTGGTTTATACTAATACCCTTTGTGGCTAGGGATAAGTTGCTATTTGTGGTAGGTACTATGGTTTTTTATGCTTTTTATGTAGTATTACAAATACAAAGTGCTTAGCAATTCCCTTTATTCCTAATAATAATTATTCTTAGTTGCCTTCCAGCTGCATTGAAGAGGTCTCCAGACATTAAATATCATAGAAAATGTAGAAAAAACTTAAAACACATGCAAAAATTTTGTTCTTTAAACTGAGCAATATAAACTCAATGAGCTGCATGGCATTGTAGTGCTAAATGGGCATTAAAATGTTTACACAAAGCTATCTTAATCCTGTACAAAAACAATTATGTATGCAAATTTTAGTCCTCCCTGAAGTAGTTGTACCTGAGCAAAGTGTACTTGTGGACAAGGATTGAGAGATGTTTACCATGACACTTACAACTTTTCCAAGTAAGATAAACATAAGGTAAAGGCAAGAAAATGAGAGACTCATGAGGAGGCAAAATGACTTTCAGATATTAACGCAGCAGGTTAATAATGACAGCCATGAATCTTTAATAACCAGGGAAAATATGTGAGATCCTTACTGCCATGTATTCATCTTTCCCCTCTTACACTGTTCACTTAACAACATGCAGTGAATTAATTATCTTCTCGCTTTAACTCTACATTTTCCTTCTGTACTAATGATTTAAGCTGACTTAGTGAAACATGCTACTGTGATACTTCCTTTGCAACTATATCCAGTGTCACTAGAGAATAATTCAGGTGAAGAGACCTCCTTGTGAAGAGGATCAGGACAGCAGCAACACTGAATCATAACCAGAGGGGAAAAACAATACTTTTTATTATGAGGCACTGCCTGAAGTTCATACCTGATTCTTTCTCTTTAGAAAGCTTCTAGTAGAATGAGACCTCTTAAGATGTCTCTGACAGATGCAATTGCTATTAGATCTTATTTAATAGAGAAATTACAAAAACAACAAAGTAAAATCTAAACTGTTGGTTATACTCAGTGTAGGAAAGGATTAATGCAATTCTCCTAATTTACAGCAGATTTTGCCAGCCTTGGGAAGTTCTTCTGTATTTAAACTAGTATTAACAAGTTTTACTTTTGGTTGTCCCAGAGTGCAGGAAAGTCATACACATACACTGAAGAAAAAGCCAACATGTTTGTTTAAAGTGGTGCCTTGGAAGGCTGACCTGGAACAGAGACTAGACAGAGCAAAAGGAATAAAATAGGAATTTATTAAAAGGCCTCAGTGGATACACCTTGGGCAGTACAAGAGCCCAGGCAGGGATAAACCCAGGATGAACCTGAAATGGTCACAAAAATGGAAGACCGGTCATGAAGTCTCACATTTTTATAAGTTTTGGTCCATTAGTGTATTTGACTTGTCCAATTATAGCTTCAGGTTATGAAATTCCCTCCTTCTTGTTTTTATTACTCTTTAATTCGTCGTTGTTTATGCTCTTGGGCCTGAAATTTGTACTAGTTATCCTTGGTCCCAAGCTAGAAAAGAAATAATTTTGTCTATCTACTCTGTGAAGATAGCTTACCAACACTTAATATGAAGTCCAGAACTACACACTAAAACAGCACAGAATCTGAAAAATATAAAAGCTAAAACTTAAGGCATCAAAAGGAAGGATGAAGCCCTTTGTTCACAGGGCTCAACACGTCAGTAAATTGATGACGGAACAACTTGCATGTAGCCAGCAACTTGCATGTAGCCAGCCTCCTTACTTTGAACTTTTTCCAGGTTTTTCTTCCACAGCTGCCAGTGCACCTGTAAGAGCAGGAGGAAGCACCAGAGCAATGAATTTTATTTTTTTTTTTAATTTTATTTTTCTATTAAAAAGTAATTTTTTTCTGAAAAAGCACTCAGTTCAGTTGCAGGAACTTAGAGCCCTCAGAGCACCATTGACCCTTATTTTTCCTGACCACATCTCCTGGTGCCTCCTCCCCTGTGCCCCCTGTACAGAAGCCTCACAGTACTGCAGGCCTGAACCCACAGACTTAGCAGAGCTAAGCCGTGGACAAGTGGGGACCAGTGGTGCCTAGGCTGTTCCTTTTTTGCCTGCTAGTCGCTGGGCTGGCAGTGGGTTCTGTTATTGCCAGAAGCCCTGCCCTGCTAGTCCTGTTCATGTGCCAGAGGGTGCTGCTGGTTTTGGAGGCATCATCAGCCATATTTGTGCTGTGGCCACCCTTGACTCTGGCTTGTCTTCCTGCAGAAAGCTCAACCCTGACTGGTGCCACCCAGCCTTACCTGCCTGCAGACTTGTTCTACAAGACGGGGAAGGAAAGAAGTAGAATGTTGAGGATACTACTAACACTGCAAGTGCAAGAATCTCAAGATTAGGAAGAGGAAAACCATAAACTACAGGTTTTTTCTGTCCTTTGAGCATTGCTCCAGGTCACTCCACTTCTGCCTGACAATAAGGCACATGCAGGTACAGTCATTGTATTGAGAACAGTTATATTAACAACTTTACTCTTTTTCACTGGCTTTTGGAGTAGAAAGAGCCAATATAAGGAGTTTCCTTAATATTTCCTGTTTTTAAGAGGTCTCTGTTGACTTTACTTAACCTTACCTTAGGCTCACAATCATAACAAATGCCACTCAAAAAAAAAAACAAACAAACAAACAAACAAACAAACAAACAAAATTAAAATTGACTGTGTTCCAATAGACTTTCAATGCATTTTTAGCTCCTAAATATATAAATAAGAGTCCTAACTACTTAAATCCAGGTAGTTTTTTAAGAGATCTGGGATATTTTTATATATCACTAATAGCTCATTGATCTGTCTAGCCAATAATTCAACATTATTATGGTCCATGTTATAAGCATGTTATAAAATTATAAAACTAATTAATCCAGCATGAGTTTCACAGAACAATTATATTGCATTTTCTTTGATCTCTTATGCTCTGTTTACAGAGTTACAACCTTCAAACACAACATTTGAACTTAAGAAAGTAATTTGAACCAGATATATGAAAACTTAATTGGTAGTAAAATTTGCCAGCCTAAAAATACTACAATGTGGTAAATCACAAAATCTTTCCAACAGTCTAACTCCAGTAGAATCAGGTTTCTGGTTTTGGAAGTAATTCAAGAAAGAGGCAAAATTAATAAAGTATAGGGATATGAGACTTCTTTGAAAGCTAAGTCTGCATATAGACAGATTAAACATCTTTTCTAAGAAAATAAAATTTTGATAAAATTAAGTTGCATTACCATATACTAGAATTACAGCTAAATTTTCTTAAATTCAGTATTTCCTGAAATGTTACTACCAGAAAGCAATAAAACGTTAGTATACAGTATTCATCTATTTTTTTTCACATGGCTTTAGCAGAGAATTCTTGCATAAAAATTATTCTAAATTACAGTTTATGCCATTCAGCAACAGAAAAGTAATGAGAAATAAAGTAAATCAGAGACTTTAGTTTTATGATCAATTGCTGAAACAAAATAATTCCTGTTCTATCATGTGTAATGTAAATGAGACTAAGACTTCTTGAAACATAACTCACAGTGATTTTATGTGTTCTGAACTAATATATATATATAGATATAGCAGTATATCCAGAAGAGAGAAAAAAAAAAAAAAGGAAAATAAACTTAATATTTGGTCACTCTTCAGTAGTTCTGTGAAAGCAGTTAGATAATTGCACTAAATTATTTTGTATACCACTGTATGTCTGGATTGTAGGTGACAATTCTCTAAAGATAAATTAATCAAATAAGATCATTGGTTTTGTTCAATATTATATTGTGAGGCAAAATTTCAGGTATCTCTAAAACACTGGCTGTTTATACCATCCTTGCTTCTCAGAGAAGTTAAACTTGAGTGTTCCCACTGTAGTGTTTTTCTCTGATACATTTAGGCAACCTATGATATTTTTTTTTCTTAAGCTGTAGTTCAACTGAAAACCCTCCTGTGTTTTTTGCTTCTCATTTGCTGGTTCTCCTGCAACAGCTGCTAGTGTACTAATAAAGTATCTCTACTGATGCTGAACAACTGTGAATATCAGTGTAAAATATGGTTGCTCCACCCCATCTTTTATTTATCTGCTCTCAGAATTGTTTGAGCGTGAAGGTAGAATAGTCTCTGAAGATTGCGCCTGTTTTTCTATTTCAAAGGACAGGGCTACCATGCTGGATGCTTCTCATGTACTGGCATAAAGCTGCATAAAATACTTATTCTTTCTCAGTCTGTAGTGCTTCTAGCTGGATGGCATTCAAATTGGAAACACTGTTAATCTGAATTATTCCTCTTTGTACGTCAGCTTCAAGAACAGCAGAAATCATGAAGCTTAATGTAAAATTCCCTTGACTTTTACCCTTGACTAGAATTATCTGATTATGTACCCCATCTATAAGTTTGACCTCTGCAATCAACTCCTACAGCTAATGGAGCTGACTCGAAAAAATCACCTGTTCTTTGTATGTCTCATGGATGAGTCGGGTGTAAAAAGGACTCAATTTCCATGCACTATTGTTCTTTACAGCCTAAGATTCTTTGAGCAAGATTTTTTTAATGTATCTTTTTAATACTTTTTTCACAATTTTATAGAAATCGTATACTGAAAGGCATAAAGCCAATAATAAAACTTTCTTCTGAAATGCACACACAAGAGCAGTACTGAAAAGGTTAACCTTCCCAGTTAAAGCAATTAAATGTTTTATTTATATTTTGGGGATTAAGCAAGCAATTCAGGCATTGTAACAAATCAAGCTGACAAGTCCTATTCACATAAATGACAATGTGCAGACAAAATTAGATTAATTTCCAAAATAACAATAATTCCTTTACCCAGAATGCCACATTTATGGAAAGTCTTCAGAGCATTGCTTCCAATTATTTTCAACTCTGAAACAAATTATTACAGAACAACCTTTTCTTTATAAAATTACTTTATTTTGGTGACTCATTGCAGCTTTTCATTCTTTGCATAAATGGACCTTCTTCATTATGTAGACACAGAAGGGATGCAATTGAAAAACAAAAGCAAGACAAAGGGGTAAAAATAGTTTTCTTGTTAATGTAGACACACATCTATGAAAACTTTACTAAATTAATGTAGCTGCAGGGTTCATAATAACCTGTGTGCACTTAACCTTGCCAGATGATGCATAGGTTGTTTCCCTGGAATTAAGCAGTCATGCATATTTACCTCACAGTAATATCTTCTGACAGATACATCCACATATATAGAAATACACTTACAATCATGTATGAAAAGGTATGAAAATTAAACTAGATTTTTTTCAATAAGAAGAAAAGAAATCAAAGAAAATACTTTTGCAGTGTAGTAGGAAAATGTAGTCAACACCAAAATAGTCAGGAAATAGCAAGGCAAGATCCAGCTCTTTCCTCATAAACAGCTTTTTAGTGGTTGCTTGTTTATTCAGTTTTTAATAGCTTAGGTTGTTGGTACTCTGTTACCAGTTGATGATGATCACGCTGAAAATTATGAGAGTCAATTTTGTATTGCTGATATTTAGTTGCTGCAGAGTTATATCGGCTTCACTTTTAGATCTGGCCCCTGCTGTCCAGAGCCTTTTAAACATTAGGTTACTACAATGCATAATTTATCACTACAGATTAAAGTTAGTCATGCATAGAAGACAAAGGACCAAACAGAGTTCTTGTCTAGGGAGATCTATGCTGAATATTCATACTTGCTAGTCATTGTCTCTCTCTAGTCCTAAATCAGAGACCTGATTATCTAAGAGCTTCTCTGTCACCTACCAGGATACATGCTGCCAGTAGGATATGCTTTGTAAGTATTCCTGGTTCTATATGACTTGATTTTATTTAGGAACAATCCAGGTACTGGACCAAAGCCATTTGTGTATAAGGATCTTTCAGAGAGAGGTGTGCTATTTTTTGGGAGACAACTGTTAGTGAAAATACTGGGGTTTATGTCATTCACTGGCTGACAAACCTGAGTTGATTTGTTCTTGCTGAATGTTTGGGGTTTTTAAACCTGCTGGATGTGGAATACCATTGAAATATTAAGTAGGAGAGTCTAGAGCTTTATGTACACTTTTTTTTTCTTTTTTTTTTTTTTTTTTTCTTAAATTACATAAATCTAACTAAAGAACAAAACCTGGAATGAATAGTAGGAGCAGCATTTGCCTTTGTCGGCTTCCTGCAGTCCTTCCTTTTTTCTTTACTTGCCCTCATATAAACTCTTATGGTTGGTATGTTTAGCTAAAAGAAAGGAAAATTCTTCCCATAAACTATCACATAGGAGCAATGCTCAGATGCTGTTCTAAGTGCTGGACTTTGCTTTGCCCTATGTGTAAATGTTTGTCAGGTTTTTCCTAAAAAACACTGCTGAAAGACTTTTATTTCCTCTAATTTTTTTTACAAATGTGTGTCTTCTTCTTCAATATAACAATACCGGAATAATAATTATCCACTCACTTATTTTGTTGGTCCTTCTCTCAGAATAAGGTATCCTGAGGGAACAGTATTGCTTCTCCCTCTACTTCCTCTCTCCATAGACCTCTATGCCCTCTATGTGATTAATTCCTATGTGATAACACTTTCATTTTAGTTAATGTTATCATATTGCACAGATAGCTTTTTTGCATTTCTGTTACTTTTCAGACACATATAACCTTTGCTAAATGATTCATAAAAATAGGGCATTATGCTACATTCTCTATCATAACACTTCTTTATCGTAGCAATGTAAATGTAGTGAGACTACACTACCTACTTGTATAAGTAAGGAAAAGAAAGACTATACTGGGAAAGTTTCAATGTAATTTCTAAAGTTCCTGACCATATACACAGGAAAAGTATGTCCTTCATCCCCATGAAGCCAAAGGGCAAAAGAAGACCACACAGCTGACAACAGTTTAAAAAAATGCCTTGCAAAAAAAGGCAACTGCTGTTGTTGAGGTACATTACTAAAAGTGGCAGATTTTGAATCTGCTCTTTTTTGCAGGTCCCTTGTGAGTCACACTATCATCATTTCTTTATCTGTAGGAGACAAACTCTGTCCCTTCTGTGAATTATGTCAGCAATCTTCCATCAGACACAAGCAATATTGCTAGGTGACACCTTGCAGCAGGTGTTCACTTCTTCCATATGGTGCTTCACACGTTTACTTGAACTATCATATCTGAAGCATATTGAATTTGTTCTGCCTACAGAAGTTATCAAGCTAGATGGATTACTTTCTTTTAAGTATGCACATTCATCTTGGCTTGACAAATGTCCATTTGACACTCAGAGAAAATTCTTTTCCTGAGAAAGCTCCAGAATACCGTATTACCTGTCACCATAATTGTTGTACTGCCAGAACTTTACAAGAAATGTTTGCAAATTCTCACAGGCAAATTATTTTTATCTTGATATAGCAAAGTATAAAGTACCTCTTCTGAATTGGATAAGAGAGCACAATTTATGAACAATGGACAAGTCCACACCTCATTTTAAGCTTTCATTTCATTAATGAGAGTCTTGGTTCTGTTATTGGCTGATCCATTCAGTAGTGGAGTGATGCTATCTAAAATGGTCTCCAATGAAAAGTTGAATTTTTTCTTTTTCTAGTACACATTCTATTGACAAGCAATGTAATCATTCCCTTGTCCAGCACAATGCTGCCTGCGGCAATGAATCTTTAACTCTCTTGTATTTGCTGAAAGGATCTAGTCAGGATGTGTGGGTAACATTTGACATCCTGATTTGAATCTGGAAATTCTTAGACAGTTTAGTAAGAATAGTTATTAACTTCAACAAAACAGGGAAGGATGACACAGTTCCTGTGGAGTGGGATTCAAAATCAACAGGCAACACCATCATTTGTAATTTGACTTTATAAAAATAATATATGTTTTTATTTGTTTGTTGGTTTGATGTAGTTTTTTTAAGCTAATACTATAAGAGAAAAAAAAACAAAACAACAAAATCTTGGTCAATCTATGTTAGGATGGTACATATGAAAAGGCTGGTATACATGCAGTAGCAAAAGTCAATCCCCTATCTATATAGTGCTTAAAATCCTCTAGCGTATTTCCTATAATTTTTCTACACTGAACAGATTCTTGGTCCCAAAATGAATGAAGCACACATGCATCTTCTACAAAGTCTCTTCCAAAATTATGTTTTTCTGGAGCATATTTCACTCCAAAAGCTGGTGTTGCTCGATACAAAAAGTGAAGTGTAAGTATACACAGAAAATAACATTTTGTTTATCAAAACTAAAGTGGGAGAATGAAGGAATCAAGCTTTTAGGTCATGGAAGAAAATAGGCTTATTATTTGTGTAATTAATTCAATTTAGGGCAATTGGTCATAAAGCATGTTAGCACTGGATCCATTGTCTAGTGTCATGTAGGTGGTGACCTTATGAACAGATATTTCTTTTTGTGTTTGCTTTGACTTCAGTAGAAATCAGGTTCATAAACAAGGCAATGATGTAGTCACTGAATCTTTCACCTAAAGGCACTGCTATTCAAAAAATTAATGCTCAATTTTTCAGGACTTTTGTCCTGTTTGAAGAGACTGGGGTTTGTGTGAATAGCTGCAGGCATTTTCCTATCTGATTTTTCCCACTGATGTGGCTAAAAGGAGCCTGTGAGCACTGTCTGAAGAACCTGTATACATTTCTATATTCTGATCCTAGCAAACTGTCAGAAGAAGTTAGTGTTTGTGTAGGGCTAGATCAAAATTCCACATAAGTAATTTTCTTCTCTATCATGTTGACTGGAAATAAATATTTTTTGCTTCATCATAATGTCATTCAGCCACACAGTATCTCTGAGATCTTCCTGCATGGACTTCCTATCTCTTTTAGATGAACTCCAAATATTTCACTATTGTTATAAGCTTTATTTAACAGTTCATCCTTGACTGACCACTTGGGAATTTCTTTATCTGTCCTAGTACAGAACCTTTTCACAGAATCACAGAATGGTTGAGGCTGGAAGAGACCTCTCAAGCTCATCTTGTCCAACCTCTCTCTTTGAGAAGAATGCTTAGAGCTAGGGAAAAGACTCTGGAACCCTCCTTAGGTTCCAGAGTCTCTAAGGACAGAAACTGTGGAATCTCCAAGGGCTGTATCAGTGCTCAGTCACCCAATAAAAAACTGTTTTCTGATGCTTAGATGGAGCCTTCTGTGTTTTAGTCTGTGTCTACTGCTTTTGGTCTTGTCCCATTCAAGCCCTGAAAAGAGCCTGACTGTTCTTTTTGCACCCTGCCTTCAGATATTTATATATTTTGACAAGGTTTCTCTGAGCCTTCTCCAGACTGAATAGTCACAGCTCTCTTGGCTTTTCCTCATGGATGAGATGGTTTCGTCTTCTGTGGTCCTTCATTGTGCTTTATCCAGTATGTCCATGACTCTCTTGTACTAATCCCAGGGCTGGACACAGCACTCCAGGTGTGGCCTCAGCAGCACTGAGTAGAGGGTCAGGATCACTTCCCTTGACTTGCTCACATCACTTCTAAAGCAGCACGGAATACCTTTTTGGTCATAATGGCACATTGTTGGCCCATCTTCAACCTGGTTCCTACCAAGACCCTGACATCCTATTCTGCCAACCTGCTTTCCAGCTGTGTAGCTTCCAGCGAATATTGCTACATGTGGTTGTTCTTTCCCAAGGGAATAACTTTACTCTGCTCTTTGTTGAACTTAATGAGGTTCGTGTTGACTTATTTCTCCAGCCTGTTGAGGTTGCTCTGGATGGCAGCATGACCGTCTGGCATATCAACTACTAATCCTATTTTTATGGCGAGTTTTTGAGTTTTTAAGGTCGCATTCTGCCCAGGTCACTAATGAATATGTTAAGCAGGACTGGATCCAGTACTGTCCCCTGGGGTACAGTGTTAGTTACTTGTTTCCAACCAGACTTTGTCCTTCTGATCACCACCTTCTGACCCTGGTCATTCAGCCAGTTTTCAATCCATGTTTGCTCGTCCAAGACTGTACATCGAAAGCTTCATTCTGTGGATGTTATGGGGGCATGAAAGGCCTTACTGAATTGTTGGTACACAATGTCCACTGCTCTTTTCTCACATATCAGGCCAATCATTTCCTTGTAGAAAGTTATCCAGTTAGTTGAGCATGAGTTGATGGAACAATGCTGACTACTCCTGATGATTTTCTTGCTGCTCATGTACCTGAAGAATGGCTTCCAGGATTAGCTGCTCCAGGAGCAAGCAACCAATATGTAGTTCCCTGGGTCTTCAGTCTTCCATAAGGAGGTGACAGTACCATTCCTCCAGTCTTTAGGAACGTCTTCCATTTGCCATGATTAATTAATGATTATTGAATGTGTGTCTCTCCCCACCCTGCCAAGAAATCTGCCTGGCTCTTCAGTACTTGCATTGCATCTCATCAGGATTCATGGAATTTTGTGGGCCCAGTTTGTTTAAGTGCTCCCTAACTTTTAATCTTTTACCAGGAGTACATTGCCTTTCCTCCAGCCTTTCCCCCTGAACTCTGAAACTTACTATTCCTGAAGACCAGTTTTGCTAGTAAAGACTGGAGCAAAGAAGGCATTACAGTACTTCCTCCATGTCTACTTTCTATATAACCAGTCCCCTGTCTTGAGCAATATGCCCACATTTTCCCTGTTTCTCCTTTTGTCACTTATATACTTAGCCTTTCTTCTAGACTTTGACATGCCTGCCAAGATTCAATTGCATTTAAACTTTAGTTTTCATAACTTCCTCCCTAGATGCTTCTATATTTCTCTGAGGTTACCTGTCCTTGCTTCCATCCTCTGTAGGCTTTGTTTTTGTGTTTGAGTTTGTCTTGGGAGGCCTTTGTTCATTCATGCAGCATAAAAATGCTTCCTAGCATTTTTAACGGATATTGTATGCTTTGGGATGGAGGTCTCTTGAGATTGAAGGAGGTGTTACTTGATATTAACCAGTTTTCTTGGACTCTCCTTCCTTCCCGGGCCTTATCGCATGGGCATTTCCAATCAGATTTTTGAAGAGACCAAGCCTTTTCTCCTGAGAAGTCAGGGCTGTAAGCTTGCTTTTCACTCTCATCCCTGTCTCCAGTATCCTGAACTCTGCAAAGTCATAGTCATGCAGCCGAACTACTTTTGATGTTCACATCCTCAACAAGTTTCAAATTTTGGTGAGTATGGAGTCCAACACAACAATTCTCATTGGCTCCTAAGTCCTCAGTTGGAGGTGAAATTTGTGATCAATGTAGTGAAAGAACCTTCAGAATTCCTAATCCTCTGCTGTGTTGATCCTCCAACAGATATCAGATGGTTGATCAGGACCAGGGGCTGTGAATGTGATGCTTTTTGATTTTTGTCTTATCTTTTTGTTCTTTCTGGTCATGTGGCCTCTAGCAGACACCCACTACTATGTCACCTTTGGCATGTCCTCTCTTTAATCCTAACCCATATTATCCCTTGTCTATCTTCAAGGAGAGCTCCACGTATTCCAGGTGCATTATCAGATTAAGAACAACCCTCACTCCTTGTCTTCGCTTCCTGTATTTCCTATAGAGCCTGTATCCCTTCCTTGCAACACTCCACTCCTGGGAGCCCTCCACCATGCCTCTATGACCCCAAGAAGATAATAGGGGGCAAATAATAACTGCAAACTCAATTCAGATCTCTAACTGACAGCGTTTATTCCCCATACTAAGTGCATTAGCACACAGGCAGCACCAGTTCTGCAACCAATTATTAACTTGTTCTATTAGTGCCCTTCTCTTCCCCTCAGTGGCAGGATTGAGGAGACCTGCTGGATCCTCATGCCCTTGACAACTCCCTACAGAGTTTTGTGGTCATTTTTCTAGGTGCACTTTTGAGCAAGTAGGTAGAATATACCCTAGCTATTTTAAGAAATGTTTTAAGCAACCTTAGAAAAATAGAAAGCCTTTGAAACTCTGATAAGCCCTGAGTCCCAGTTCTGTAGCTTAGCACCAAGACATAAACAAACACATAGACAAAAACATAGTAAGAACACTGTTTGTATTTTAGGATAAAATAAGATTAACTCATTTGTGTTAAGAAGATAGTCTTTGCGTGGAATATTGTTTACATTTTTAAGATGGAACAAGATATATTCACATACATAGACAGATAGAAAATAAGTATAAATGAACATTGCTTTTTTATGTTAGAAATGAATTTTTGATAGTTGTTAAAGAGTGTGGTTAGAATAATGTTTTGAGTTCATTGGCTAATTCATGAATAAGAATTCCCTGTATCTGGGTGACAGTTCCCCTGCTATCCTGCTTGCTGGCTTCCAGTTCCTGGTCCCTGCTTCCTGCATCCTGATTCCAGCACTGTGATTGCATGCATGCCTGGATGGAGGGAGAAGAGCAAACTGGAGCTGAGGAAGAGGATGAAGAGAAAGACGATCACACAACCAAAAGGAAAAATGAAGAATGAAGCTGACTGAAAACTGTTGCCAAGTAAGATCCCCTTCCAGCTGCTACCAAGGAAGAGTTCCCTGCCTGCACCTTGCTGGTCTGCACCTTGCTGGTCTGCACCCTGCATCCTGCCCCTGCATGCCACAGAGGAAAAGAGAAAAGGACACCAGGGCCCTGACTGATCTCTTCCAGCACAGGAACTCCGCCGAAGCCGTCACAACACGGGAACTGATTTTATGAACTTTATTATGCTCTCTTTTCATTTAGAACTCAGCCCTCAGATTAATGCCTTTTTGCAAACAAAGCCTCATAGCAATGAACAACTGCCTCTGCCTCTGCCTCTTTGAAGATCTAAACCCTTTTAAGCTTCCACAACCTCTGTGGGGACTTCACTTGTCTGTTGTGTTTGGTATGGCAATCTGTGTAAAAGTAACTTATTTTTAAAAACTAGTGTCTATTTCCTGGATGTTAAATCAAGGTAAACAGTAGATTATGATCTATAGAAAGTTGTTTGTTTTTTGTTTTTTGTTTTTTTTTTTTTTAATTTTAAATTGGAGTTTCTTGAAAATACTTGCCAATTTCTTGCTTTAAAGTTTAGCAATTTGTTGCAAAGCCATTTCTACCATTTCAGTTTTACACAGTTCATTATTGTAAGTAGAAAGAAAAATCATCAGTGTGACAACCTCCCAAAATCCTTCTGTGTAAACCAATGAAAAATGTTAATTAGTCTTGCAAAGTCTAATTCCTTTTATAGAATGATAATTTACAAGCTTCACAACTTAGTGCTTTATAATTTCAACTCACGCTTCCGTGGTATTTTAAAGTATGTTGGGATGAGGAAGTTGCCTATAAAAATATTTTCTCATACACCCTATTATACTCCTGCTTTTAACTTTTCAAAGTTAAACAGCAGTTTTTCTTTTCAGTTTCTTCCATCAAGACATAGCTTTTTCTTTCTGAGAGTTTTCTGTTATTGTAATAATTTTCTAATACTTCAATTTTATCCATTATTTTTTATTGCATTTATTTAAATTCATGCTTAACTTTTGGTTTATACCAAAGATTTTCTATGGAAACAATGATCATTCTCATGTGCCACACATATCTTTTCCCTTTTGACTATGACTTGATTTCTTTCTTCCTCATTTTTTTTTGTTCCAATTTAAATAATAGATATTTACTACATGGTATTTTGTTGGATTATTTTCTCTCTTGTAAAGATTAGTAATATCACTGCTTTATTGCACTTCCATTTGTCAGTTTTATCTGGAATAATGTTTTCAACACTTCTCAAGATGTAGTCAAAGACTGTCTCAGACCCTGAAGTCTCTAATTGTCTGGTTCAAAAAGTGTCCCTTGATGCCATAAAGAATGTTATAATTTCATCTTTATCTATATTGTTTTCATTTAAATACAGAGAATTTCATGAACACATGATTTCCCAGCTAGCATGACCTCTCCACAGAAACTACAGGGAGACAAGCAGGCTGAGTCATGTTGTTTTCTCACTCCTGCACATCCTGTCTTCCCCTGTGAAGAATCAAAGCTCTGCAGGGGAGACCTTGCGTGTCCTGGGAGGAGAGGTATCATGGTCCTGAGAAAATCTACTCCAACACTATGCTGCAGTTTCCATCATGAGGAAAAAAAAAAAAAGTTCTTCCCATTCCTTGAA
>VWZN01003352.1:22555-33008 GCA_013396955.1 Regulus satrapa
AAAAAAAAAAAAAAAAAGCCAAAAGAGTGTGGAAACAGGAAGAAACATCCTAAAAGAATGAGAATTGGAAGCTGTTATGGGCTGTTCTAATTGCTAGAACAGGAAAACAGTCTGGAAAACAAAAGTTGGTGCTCCTCTGCACTTACACTTCTGGGATTAGTTCAGTTTGTTTTGTCATTTCTGGGATGGTTGTGTTCCCTCTGGGAACACATTATCCTGCTCCATGAGATGGTTTGGTCCTTTCTGAAATCTTTCTAATTTTCTTGACACTGATATTGTATATCTATCACAAGTATATCCCCAGTTGTATTGCCTATAAGTTTGCTTGACTAGAGACAAGTTTGTAGTAACCTGTTACAGTACTTGGACATTGCTTTTACATTAATTATTGGTATAAAATCTATTTTTTCTATTATTGATTGCTTATAGTAACTTATAATAACCTGATGACTAAATATTCACTTTGTTAACCATAGTTAAACTTGTGGTGATTTCTGTGAAAATATATTTGCTGCTAGTGAATTGTATGGAAATTTTTGTAATCAGAAACAAAGTAGAGAAACTTAGGGGACAAAATCCTCTGCAGTCTTGTGTAGTACTGAATCCAATGAAGACATGGTCACAATCTTGGAGCATCCAAAGACTAGGTAAGCCTATAGGTTCTGACACTGTTATGATATAAAGAACAGAGCAGTTAGCTCTCTGAAAACACAGTTTTGACTTGTATCAGTTTTTCTGCTTAGTGTCTTCAGGTTTTCTTTCACAGTTTTGAAGGCTACATTTTTCTGTCTCCATTAAAATCTGAGATGATATATTCTTAGACCTGATGGCTAAGGCTTATGAGGTACTCAGCCGTCAGCTCTGTCAATCCCTTATGCTGGTACAACAATTGTGCACAATAATGGATTTTATAACAGTTTTATTTTAGTGAATCTCTTTTGCAAAGCTTTTTATTCCCCATATTAACTCACCATATAGAAAGGTGAGGATAAAAAAAAAAGGAAGCAAAAAATTGCTTTAAAATTTACCTAGCCTCGTGTATCTTAAAATAACACAGGAAATGTATTACATGAGTTAAAATAAAACAAATTAACGAGTAAACCTAAATAATCATCCAGAATACTGGGAGAGCAGTGCCCTGCAAGTTTTTAACCATAACCTAAATGTGTTTGACAGACATCTGACATAGCCCAATGCACTCTGCCATCAAAGAACCTCACACCAAGTGAGAGTACAGTAATGAAAGCTGTTTCTGTGGAGTTCAGAGAATATTTTGCTATCATGTGCTGCAAAAGAAACCAACTAGAGTTTGAAAGGTCTGTATTTCCACTGTTACTGATTAAAGGAATATCTCAATAGAGCACACACACATGAACAACAGACATTAGATGTCAGCTTTCAACAAAAACTACTCAGGTTTCAAACTGAAAGCTTTTGAGGCATACATCGATTCAGAATAATATAGGATTTAAATTCAGGGTATAACAGTCCTGCTAAATAAACAACAAATCTCACCTAAATTTGTACACAGAGAATTATAAGAGAAGTTTTAATTGCTTACTGGCTTTGGTAGTTAAAGTAAAACCTCTCATTGACCACAGAAATTAATATTCATTTTCATCATATAGAACATCAACAGAGATGCAATGAAAATTTAAACAGCAGTTTTTAATATTGGATCAGGTAAACCAAGAAAAGAAAACAGTTGTAGTTTTCTAGTTGTAGTCTAGTTGATTAATGTTGTAGTCACTTGTATGTTTACTTGTTTAAGTTCTTAAACAACTGTACTGCAAATGTTTATGCTTTCTCATTGCACATTTGAAGGAAAAATCACAATCAATTTATGAAAATTAACAGTTGCCTACATAAACATTGCATTTCAAAGTATTCTTCTTCAGACTTAGAAACAAGCTTGCCCTTATTAATTGCCTTGCAACACATTTTTTAAAGCCTTTGAGCAAGGTGTTTTGTTGACATGATTATTAAGGCATTAATATGCAATATAATGCAACAGTTGTCATGTTGTCATGTTTATATTATTTATTTAAGCATGCTAATGTACTGATTTAATCCACAGCCAATTTAAAAGACAAACTAAAGTCAGTACTACAAATGCTGTCCTTAAGTAATAATTAATATTCTGGACATGTAGGGATGATACCATTTCCACAGATTCCATGAATGTGCAGTTGAATTATAATTAAGTCTCTGAATGAAATGAATAATTGTTATTCATCTCTACTTTCATATTATAATGTAGAATTTGCAAAATTATAGTTATAATAGAGAAAGTTAAGTGTGAATTTTTATCCTAAAAGTAGAAACATTAACAAGACAGTAAATACAAACATAATCTTTCTGCTATCAAATAAAAGCATACACATCATTATGAAATATAAAAATGATGTGCTGCCTGAAATGCCCTGGTACCCTCGTCATATTAATGCTTAAGAGCATGCTCTTTACAGCTCTGAAACCTTTCAGCTGTGTTGCCATATCAGTGCTTTACTGGAACCCTTCTTATCTTATTTTTTTCTCTTGTTTCCATACTGTTATTCTCATACTGTTGACCTCATGGGTTTGCAGCCACACCTGTGTTGATGTGATGGGTTATTGTAGGAAGTGGCTATGACTGGTATAGCAATGACTCCTCTTTACATGCCTGTTCTTTCCTGTGGTTTGCCAAATTTTATGTATTTAAAGTTTTTCTATCCAGTTTCCTCCAATG
Source organism: Regulus satrapa (assembly GCA_013396955.1). Lineage (NCBI taxonomy): Eukaryota > Metazoa > Chordata > Aves > Passeriformes > Regulidae > Regulus > Regulus satrapa. The sequence goes on from VWZN01003352.1 coordinate 25,284, forward strand.
TAGAGAAAATCAAAGAGTATATAGCAAAATAGACAACAATCTTTTAAGTACTTGACTGTAATTATCTAGTAATACTTGCACACAGAAGCTTTAAAGATAATCAACATTCAGTGATCACACATGATTAGTATATGTCAACCTCTGCTAACATCATCAAAAACAGGAATAAATTATAGCAAATAGGAGAGGGTCATGACAAAATGATATAGGTCTAGGGCCCAAGGGCAAGGCAAAGAAATCATCATCACATCACATCATCACATGTTCCTCCTCATCACTTTGTTCACTGAAGAGAACTTCCTTTAGAGGAAGCTCATCAGGGACTCTATCAGTACTCTTTCAGGCCAGCTGCTGGTGAGTCTTCATCTTCCCTTGCCCTTGCTTTTGCCCTGTTTTCCTCTCTCTCTTCCCCTTTTTTATTCTTCCCCCAAAGTAACTTTCCCTATTAGAGTTGCTGTATGCGGTCAGTTGTCCTACCCACTAATAATTGCCTTGACCATGTGAGGAATGGCCATTCAAATCTTAGACTGTTCTTATGACATACTGATTTTTAAATCTATGGGCTGCTCAAGGAGAAAAAATAGCTTTTCCAGATCTCCCTCCAAATTACTTTTATTTTAATTTTTCATTATCATACTGACTTTGTTAAAACCTCTTGGTGACAATTTCTTTGAACATTAATAAGTTAGTGTTGAATTAAAGATGACAGAATATTTTTCCCATGAGACACACCAGAATTATACTTTTCCCTTTGAAAGTTCCCTTTAAAGAATCTAACCTAATGGAATATTAGTTTCACCTAAAAAATGTTGACTAAAAAAAAACCAAAATTGCTATTTGTTTATTTTGAGTAAAATATTTTGCATTTCACTAATTTTTTAGAGTTATTAATAGGCCCATCAAAACCCAGGGTTATTTTCCTAGATTAAAAATAATGAAAAAGAAAATGGTGCTGCTCAGTTTTGGATGAAAACACAATAGCTCAAAGATAATGTGAGGATAACCTTCATGTGACCATGTGTAGGAACATTTGTAGAAAGGCTTTAACCTTTGTCCAGAGCTGGAATGTTTGATCAAGTGCTATTTCTTACTGTTCATTTTCCTGTCTAGTGCAGGGCTATGGTGTAATTTAGGACATCCTGGCCCAGTGCTTCCAACAGCACCATCATGTACCCTCAATGATCAAAATAACTAAGAATAAAATCATTGCTATCATGTTAAAATTTAAAATTTATGTACTATGGCCTAATAAATTACTAATAGACACGTGAAAATAAGTTCTAAGGCAGAATAAATAACAGGAATATGAAAGATGAGAAGTGATGAGGAGTAAAAAGCATTAATTCACCAAAGGAGAGTAATGCCTGAAAAGCTTATTTGCTTTCTATTAGAAAATTACTGGCTTGGTAGGTGAGGGGAGAGCAGAAGTTATTGTCTACATGGAAACCAGTAAAGCTTTTGACATTATTCCCATAGAGGAGTTGATGATGTAAATATGCTTAAGGTGGGTTGAAAATTGGCTACATGGCTGGGCCCAGAGTTTTATGATCAACTGGTACATCTAGCTATAGGATAATGACTCACAGTATACCCCAGGAGACAGTATTTGGTCCAATCCTATCGACATTAATGATCTGGATGATGGGAGAGAATATAAACCAAACTGTGAGGTGTGGCTTACATGCCAGAGGTCATGCTACCATTCAGTATGACTTTGACAGATTGGAGAAATGGACTGACAAGGAACCAGCCTCTGGCACTGGTACTGGACTTAAAGATTCAGCAAATGCTTAATGCAATGCATTGATGTAGGTACTTGTTATGCATGCCAGTAAGAAAGGCAATCAGGCTCTGACAGATACAGATTGAAATCTCATTTACTGGACATAACAGAAGGAGAAAAGGGATAACATAGACAATCTGAAATACCTTCAAGTGGTGAGATCCCCAAGTTTTATAGGATTGACCAGTACCTTAGTAGTCAGAGCATGGCATTCTGAACAGATCCTTTCTGTGCTGTTTGTCAGCACTGTTATCTTTAAAGGTTTTATAGTATTTCCTCACTAGCAAAACCAGCTCTAGTCATCATTTCTATTCTCAAGCAGATGAACATTCTATATAAACATGCTGCTTATCCTCAAGATAAGAAGATACATGAGGTGGCAAAAAGGCCAGGAACCAAGAGGAAGTTGCATATGAACTTCATGTTTCAATTAATCAGTGAAGTTCATCTGGGAGACCACGAGTGTGTACAACACAGCACAGACCTACACATATTCAGGTCAGCCCTTGCAGGGGTCAATGATTTTTTGATGCACATTAGTGTTCAGGTTAGGACCACTGTACCTCAGCTTAGCTATTACATTTTCCCATGCTATTGTAAGCACTCAACAAAAAGTAGGCATATACTGTCAAAGTCAAGCAATAGCTTCACACTACAAATTAGCATCACAGAGTAACAATCTGACTATTTTCAGTGGAGTGCACCAAAAGGATTGATAAAAGGAAGATTAAGGTCAAAGACTGCAGTAACTCTGAGCAATGGATGAAATTATACCTAATTAAAGATTATTCATGAGCTGGAAAAAGGGAACATTGCATGACCAAATTCTCTCATATTTGCAGTCAGACTTCTTCCTACATTTTAATGTAACAAGGGAGTATGTATTATTAAGAATTTAAATATAGAATGTTCAACAGTTGCACAGCATTGATCTGTACATGATATGAACTACTACAGAGAGCACCTGTTGTGTGACACAATTAAACAAGAGAATGAGTGTAAATTATCCTCCCACATCAAGAAAAGAGCACTGTGGTTAATAAGATGGAAAAAATGTATTGCATCTATCCAAATTAAAGGCATTCTATAATTAGAATCTTTCCTGCTGCATTATTCATTATAATAGAATTAACAGGGAAGAAATGCAGATTTATCTAGATGAAAAAATATTTTTCATACATTTCTGTATCCATATAAATTATATGACTTATGAATTAGCTAATAATGTGTTACTTATAGCAGTTGTGATATTACTCCAGTGCCAGGGTTCTGAGGGCATCACCTGTCCTGACTATACCTGTTCAGTTGAGCTTTGGGGCTGCATTTTTACCCTGCCTACAGTCTAGGATCTAATTTCAGCTTCCTGGGATTTCCCTCATCCTGTCCACAGGCTAGTGTCTGAACAGAAAACTCCTAGTGACTGGGTAGTACCCCAAATTCAGCTGCTTTGACTTTGCTTCTGCCTCAAATGAAGGATTTCAGTGTTCCTACTGCTGCATGTAAAAGAGAATTCCTTAGCACATCTATTTAGCTAAATGAAATCTCTGAGTACTTTTATATCTATTTTTTTTTCCAAATTCCACTCTCATCAGCAATATTATAGCATTACTGTGCAGCCAGAAAAAAAATGTAATAATGTTCTGCAGTGAGTATAATGTTTTATTCTTCCTTCTCAGCATGGCAAATTCTGCATTTCTTTCCCCCATATTTGTTATGGATAGTCATACACATATGGTCTGCACAAGAAGGGAAATATAGGACATGTGGAGCAGTGGTGGCAAAATTCTGAGTCTAAATTGTGTTCATTGTTTCATGGAGATTTCTGAAGTTAGACTCAAGGAGCAGAAAGGGAGAGTTTCTGCATTTAACTTCTAAGAGTTAATGAAATTCAGAGAAACAGCATGAGCCACCAAACTGCTTAGTCTGCATTGCCTGCCTAGTAGCCAAGAGTGCAGTTTAGATTGCTTACAGAAATTGTCATGGTAATTTTTGGGTAGGAATTCTCTAATTTGGATTTTGAAATCTGCAGAAGTAAACTATGAAGAAGCAGTTCTGACCTTGATTAACATCTGATGAGACTATCTGATCTGGAAACCTTTGGTAGTGTAGGAGATTGCTTATCCTACAGCTGCTGGGCCACCTGTGTCAGTCTTTATTTCCTCCTAGTCTGACTGAAGAGCTGGTCTCTCCAGCAGCAAGGTTTGGGGTGTATTAGTAATAGACAGCTTACTCTGTTTGCAATATATACACATATATACATGGCTGGCCACACAGCAAGAGCAAGGACACCCACACAACATTCAGGAACACAGTACCAGCCTCTCTGGCTGAGCAGGAGGACGGGCCATTGTTGAGTGTCAGTAATGCACCTTTACCCTGCTTAGCTGGAATATATGTATGTATACACAGGTGAAAAAACAGTCCATATATATGTTTGTGCATGTTTGTTTATACATACACTAAAGATCCCTCCAGCAGCTTAGGTTTCTTGTATCCCCAGTAGCTGCACCTGCAACTCAGTCTCCCCAGTGGATGGCATGCATACAAACTCCACTCTCTTTGCTGCTGAGGACTGTTTACTCTTCCACATCTGCAAACACTCAAAACCACCCACATGCATCCACAACCATCACTGGCTGGGACTCCTCTGATTCCCGACAGCAGCCTCCAAACCTGTGATCTTACCCTTAGAGAATTCTTGAAACCCAAGCCACCTTACCTACTCACCAGCTCACCTGACTTGCTCTTTACCAGTGCCCTCATGCTTGTACTCCTGCATTTGCACCAGGTATTGCATCACAGGCACATGTGGTTTTGAACCCTGGAACTACCCTGGTGCCTGTCACTAAGTTTCACTCTCTCAAGTCTCTCCAGTTGCTGCCCCTATGGACACACAAAGGACATCTGGACCCATGTTTTGGCTCCACTTTCTGGCACTCTGATCCCTCATAAACACATGCACACATGGGCTTAAGAGCCTACTACAGGAAAAATAACTGAAAGTAGTACCTTATGAGAAGACAGGACAGACTGCACTGATCAGGTGGAGGATGTGTCTAGATTGTACAGAAAAGACCCTACTTACATGTGATGGGACTTTTTGTTTCCTTATCTCTTAATTTGCCAGTAGGTCCTCCCACAAACCATGTAGATCCCTTCCTCATAGTCAACTTTGGTTCCTCCCATATATATTCCCTAACAACTTGTGTAATACCAAAATTCTCAAAATTCTCATGCAGCCTATATTATGTCTAACACCCAGTGCAATAACGATCACTTAGTCCAAAAGGGGGTTGCAGAGCATTTCTTTCATTATCTTGGTAGGTTTTACACCTGAACAATGGATCTGCTGGTCCTGTAAAATCCTGTGAGGAGCCTCAACCAGATGTTTCTTCTCAGGAGTCTGTGGTTTGGGTTCCTTTGCCTTTCATCCTGCCTGTGTGCTCTCCTGTACTTGCAGATATGGGATTCTGATGGTCAGGTGGTCCTCCTTTGACAAGTTTGAGAGCAGCCAGGAGAGGTAAGTAGCTAATTTATCCCACCGACACTGTTTCTTTTCTACTCAATTTGTGTGTACAGAAGAGTTGCTTATCACTTCTAAAAATATCCTTCCCTAGGACTCTACCATTTGAATATGAAATCTTGTTTATTACATCTGATTAAATGGCATAGAGTGTTTATGCTATAGGCTTATTTTAGAAGTACAAATCCCTTTAGAAGGTCTCTGTCCCAAAGACAAGTTGTCTGTGTGGAGTGTATCTCTAAAGAAATGGCTCATCTACCATGTTTTCAAATCACTTTGTGTCACCTAAGATTCAGAGAGGCATTCTGCATGAGTACAATATGGAACAGTTTTAATTGAGAGACTAATTAGCAATGGATCATTAATTAAATCTTTATTTCTTTAAGACTATTTGAGAGAATTAAGAACTACACTTGGGGAAAATATGTTCTGGAGAATAAATCCTCTCTCATCTTATCTTTTGAGCTTTATATATTGCAGAATAAAACTCAAAGACTACAGACACTTTTTTTTCCAACACAAATGCTTTGCTTTTGGGGCAGTTTCCTTCTGAGTGCAGAACTACTGATTCATTGTAGAGTAATGCATTTTTCTATGCTGCCAATGGAGAAAGACTGATAACATGCCTAGGTTTTCTGAATTGCTCCCTGGAGGTACCTAATTTTCCTTACTGAGTGTAAGGCATCATTACTGCCTGCTATGAGGACGACAGCTTTACCAGGTCTGCTGCCTAGGAATTGCAGTACACCAGTTAGGCACCCATAATACAGGATCTGACTCCAATTCAAAATAAATACCCTGAGCTTCCTGAGCCAAGAAAAATTTAAAAGGCATAACTTACTATTTTACCATTGAAACCTTACAATTTTCAAATTACAGAAATGTTCCAATGTTTTCTGATGATGAAATTGTTTCTTCAGAAATTGTATAAATTTCAAGTGCAGTCTTCAATGCATAAAAGAAATTCAATTCCTTCATTAAAAATTTATATTGTTTTTTGCAGGGTTTTTGGGGAAAAAGAGTTTATAAAATCAGGATTCATAAAAAGGTAATGAAAAAAGAAAAACCCCAACATTTCTACAGTCTTGTGCCTATAGTGAGAGAAATATTCTTCAGTTAATGATTTCTTTTCAAATATTATTGTCATGTCCCACTCCTAAGAGGAATGAAGCATCAAAGATTCATAAAGGCCCATGGTGAAGAAGAGCAACAAATGTCAGAGGCCCAAAGTAACTTGCAAATTTTATTAGTAAATTATACACTTGTCATTGTAATTGGTGCAAGTTAGTCTCTTATTGTTTAGTAGGAAGAGAAATAAAAGGAAAAAAATATAATAGACAGATATCAAAAGGAAGAGGAGAAAAAGAGGAAAGGAGATCGTCAGTTCTGGCTCCAATGTTGATCTAACCAACAGGGTGTCCAGGGCCCTGGAGGTAACCCCCCAGGCTTCGTGGGGATGCCGTTTTATGGATAAGTTTTCCCTGTCCCAGGGTTAAGGTTTTCAATTGCTATGCAAGAGTTAGCATTGCACCATCCATTCTTCTAGATCTTTCTGAAAATTGAGAGAAGGGCTTTGGGGGTTTTTGGTGCTCTTGTTTCCTTCTTTACTGGTCTTGCCCACTACTTGACTTTTTCCTGATCTTGCAACATACTTTGTTGTGCTTATGCCCAGGAGCCAGGACAGGACACTTGCCACAGGAAAGTGCTGCCCCACCTCCATCTGGCCCTATTCTTCAGCCATATCCTGTTCTTTTCTGTCTATTTCCATAACATGTTCTTATGCAACAGTCCTGGATTGACTCCACAGCTATCGGTGTTTAACACACACACATTAGCTCCTTATCTTCTGGGCTTCTACAATTATGCAAGTGGAAGCAAATGTTATTTTATGTCCCAAATCAGCAGATTTCTAGACTGCATATCCATTGTTGCTATTGTGACCATAATTGCTAATTAAGTGATATGCACTTCTGAAAACTTAACAAAAACTTCCCACAAGTGTCTTGCTATCCCTTGGGAAAAGTGTTAAGTCAAAGCTGAATGTATGTGATATATTATAAAACATATACACATTATATTCCTCCATAATTTTCTCCACTGTACCAAATCCATAATAGATTTTTCAGAGTCTACTCCAGTGAAGCTTTCATTTAATCATCCACATTAGCTGCAGTAATTACAACATTCAGTACCTGACACTCCTAGACCTCCAAATAGAATTACCTTGAAATGCTATTTGTACTGGAATCTTAGTATTCAGAAGATGCTGTACAATTTCTGCCAAACTCCTGAGATTCTATTGCTGTAATGTCTTTTATCTGACTTCCACTTTCTTTCAATAAAGAAAGTGAGGGTGTATTTTCTTTGAGATGTATAAACTTATCAAAATGGATAACAACTAAGGAAAAGAGCACTAACA
>VWZN01003356.1:0-30977 GCA_013396955.1 Regulus satrapa
GCAATCAGCCTTAGATTGTGATAATAATGAAAAGATATTCATACAACTTTATATGTGAGCTTGATAGTGTCTCATTACTGAATCACAGAAATTAAAGATAGAAAAGATCTTTTAAACAATCTAACTTCCTTTTCCTGGCTGTATGCTTCATCTATTCTGCTGTACAGAACATCAAGTAGTAGAAACTGAGTGATTCCTAGTAAATGCTGTTATCAGGAAGATTTTTTTCTTCATCCTCATTCCCTGACATCCCTTTCAGTCTAAGTTTGCTGCTGATGCTGTACTTTTTTTTCCAGAAAATAATTTGAGATATGTAGTGGGGGAAAGAAGACAGGCAACAGATGCAAATAGAGACGCATGCAAAGCATTGAAAAAAATCTCTTCAAGTCATGATTAGCAAAGTTAGGAAAGGGGATCCTTTTTTCCAGTGTTTGCTCAAGCTCTGTCCAGGTCCTGTTACCAACATGACAATTACTTTTGGTTGAGACTTGTGGTTTCAGTATCAACACCTGCTCTGAAAAGAGTGTTTCCAGCAACTCTTGTGGAAATTCATCTTTCTTGGTGAATCAGAGAATGAAATTGTTTTCCCAGTGTGGAGAGAGTTGACTTTGGAGAAAAACCAGATATGTCTTGTTAAGATAGTTAAGGTGATGCTCTGAAGCCTTCTGCCCATCCAGCAAGTGTTTTTCAAGATGAAGCTTTAGTTAAAAGTTTGTACCTGAAAACTACATTTGTTTTAATGTCCTATTGACTTGCTTGCCATAATCTCTACAGAAGAGTTTGGTCTGAAAGCATAGTTGAATCTGTAGAACACTTTATTCCTTTAGGAAAACTTAGATTGTTTAATATAATTTAGTTACACTGAGGCAAAGAGGTCCTCTAATAACTTGGGATACCACTCTGACTTTGTAATAATTTACTGGATTTTGGTGCATCTACAGGTTGCAAAGCTCCCTTCCTCAGCACCTTAAATTTGCAGTCATTTGCAATGTCTTTATTATTTTGTTGTGCATTTCTGCCATCTATTGGTGGAATCTTTAAATGTGCATCCAAATTCTACACTATTACAAAAGAGTGTTTTTATACAGCTTTGTATTTTTTGTCATTTTACTTACATTATTCATTTTTGTTTATATAATAGAAGCCAAATTGTCTAAAATTTCCTAGAATAATTTTATTTTATGTAGGTCTTCATGTGTGCTGTGCATATATATGGTAACACTTCTAGTATCTTCAAACAGGCATACATGAATTTCATGAAATGCTCATTGTCCTTAGTGATTTGTCACTAATCTGTCATTGAACGGGCTGTATCACATTTGCATTATACTGAAGACAATATTTTTGCTTTTTCTTTGGCACCCTAATCAGTTCAGGTTTCACAGAGAATGTCTACTTTGATAGGGCCCCAGTTAAAGTAAAACATACTTCCCAACAGGCATTTGAGTTGCTATGATATTAAGACCAGAAGGTAACCTTGTGACAAGTGTTTGTTTGCCTAAATCTGTGACAGATTTTTACGGATATTGTTCATTTGTGATGATACTCTTGTCCTCTGTGCTCGGCTGATGAGAGGTCAGAGAAGTAGCCAAAACACATTGGAGTCAAGCAGAAACACAGGGGCAGCACCACTTTCAAGTGCCATTGGTGTCTGTCATCTGACATACATAGAAGCTGTGCTCTTGCTTCCCTACCTCTGTGAACTCAAAGCAAGTGGGATAATTTAAATCAACTGTTCTCAGTCTGCATCTGTCTGTGAGTGGTACTTAACATTGCACAGAACAGTGATCCTAAAAACATTCTTATTTCTATTCTGATCAGGAGGGGCAATGGGCAGGGGGATATCATGATTTTTTTCATGTATGAATGATTGGCAGACTTAGCCCAAAAGTAGTCCTGGTTTCTGAATTTTGAGAAGCTGTTGGAAGTTAATATCACAGCTGATAACAGCTATATAGCTTTAAAAGATGATTTTTTGCCTGGATGGACTAATTTGACTTTTTTCATCTATAACCTGACTGAGCAAGACTGTATCTTTAGTGGAAGACAATAAATAATCCTGTCCTAAATTTAGAGCTAAGTACAAGCAAATGTTACCTATATATGCATATAGTTTGTTGCCATCCTTTTTTACATCCTTTATTCCAAGCCCTGCTTGTCACTAAATTATCAAGAATTTCATCCTCTGGTATCATTTCATAACATTATTAGGCAGAATATTAATAGAAATATTAAATAACTTAAGGTCAAGAACACATTGCTGCAAGACTCCCAGGGAAGACATGTCAGATACATTTTAAGGCTCCCTGGAGTTTAGTCCATTTAATGGGCACCATGGCAATGCTGAGTAAATTACACCAGTATTTATAGCTCTGTCACTCAAACATGTCACTTAATGGAAAAGCAAATGGCATATGATGTTTTTCTGAATGTATACTTGAATATAATTACTTACCTACTTGACTACTTAATTACTTTGTAGTAGAATTCTCTGTTTGTCTGAGATTAATTAGTAGGCTCATGGTTATTTCTTTTAAGCTTATGGAATTAACATGAACTTTTTTTTTGGAACTTCTATAAAATATGTGCCCGACTTGCCTAAAACCAACACTAAGTAGTCCACAAAGTTTTAAAAACTATTGGAAGTAAGTTACCCAGACATGATGACTTAGAAATGTCTGGCTTAACAGATGTGTTTATTTGCATTCTCCTTAGTCTCAGGAAGGCAAGTATGCAGTCATTACACGATTGGATTTTTCTAAGTTATGAAAGAGCCAATCATGTATGGCAAGGTTCTGCTTTTTTTCTATCATTACTGAAATGTCCACCATGTTTCTCGTCATGCAATACTACAATTAAAATGTTTCTTTTTGAATTCTTCTGTTTTAAAACTGAAAAAATGTATTACTATTTTGGACTGGCTTGCTTTTTTTTCTTTTTTTTTGACTGTAAACCTAATTAGTATTTTTATTTAAGTGACCTAAATTTGAATTCGTAGTAAGATTTCCTTGTCATAAAGCCAACCCTCCCTTCAGTGAAACACTCCTAGTATTCTTTCAGGGTTATAATATGTAGAAAGTCTAAAGGTATATTAATAGTCTTCAGCATATGTTTTTCAGCACCGTGCTGTAAGGCAAACTGTTTTTATGTATTTTTCATACGAAGGAACATAGGCAGCTAGACTTTATATAAGCTGATGTAGCCAAATGATCTGTCATCATTGGTCGGTGTTCTATGTCATGTTTTTTCTGGACATCAGTCCATACATTTGAAGATCATAGTCTGCCCAATTTAGTGACTGAGAAACACAGAGAGATAGATATTTTGATATAGATTGACTGCTAAATTCTAAGTAATTTACAAAAACCGATTTTAATTTTGCTCATATTAAATTCGGTCATACTCCCTTCTAGGATAATAATAGGATAATAATAGCAAGTATAAAGGATTTATGCTGAAAAATAAACACTGCAATTTATTTTAACAGCCATACAATTTGCATTTTTAAAAAAGATATAACATAATTTTCTTCTCTCCATATCCTTTTCTGTCCAGTTAAAATATGTTCTCAATAACTAGATGTTAAGTGAAAAAAACAGACTATTTTCCTTTTATCCTGCTTTTTATTATCAGTTTGATTACTTCACAACTGCCCTTGGATTCTCTAATGGTTTCAGTATTTTTTCCAACTCTGTAATTAAGTTTTTATACTTAAATGAAGGTTACCCAGGCTGCTGAGTTTTGTCTTTAATAGAATGTGGAATAATACTGTATAAGGAGAGAATCCATTCCCTCAAACTGCTGAGGGAACCCATAATTATTTATTCTGTCTTCTGGCATTTGTGTTTGCTTGAATGAGGGGCAGTTAAAAAGGCTTCTTTTAGTGTCACATAATCATCAGTCAGATAATTTCCAAACTTTCTTGAGCTGCCTACAGCATGTAACTGACTTGCACACTTTCCTTAGTGGTAATACAAGAGATTACATTGTGGGCGGGTCTTTTTGGGTTTTTGTTTTGTTTTGTTTTGTTCTTTAATGGACTGTTTCTTATGTCAGCTGAAAGACCAGTTGAAAATAAAATACCTTTTTTTTGTCTTCCAAATGGTATGTTAATACGTATAGTTCCTTGTAGGCATTCATTCCAGTCTGCATACATTATCCAGTAGTTATTCCCCTGATAGCTTCTTTGGATTTTTTGGGTTTTTAAGGATTTTGAATGTGACTAAGTTTGTTGCTGAGTGGGATCTTCTCAACTTTTCCTTTTGAATGCTTGTTATTCATAAGCAACTTTATAAGTAATATAATTAGTATCTGCATAAATCCAAAACTGGAAGTCCTTATACCCAGAACATCAAAGTTTATACTTTGGCATTTTTAAACGTGAGTTCTATGATTTCTGGTTACTATTTTTGATTTTTAGCTCACTTTTTTTTTCCAATTTTTGTAACACTGCTCAAAGGAGCTATTTTATCTTCTAAGCCCTGGACCACATGTAATGTGATGTCCGTGTAGTTCTCATTAATTCAGCACCAGTTGTCTAGTGTGCTCTGTGGTGCATGAGTCTGGGTTTATGTGGAATTAGGAAAAGATGCATTATTCAGTTTAAGTAATTAAAAACCCCAAACTGCATATCTGTGTCCTTCCTGAATTTTTTGCAAGTCTGAATTAATCAAGAGCAAATCCTGGTGAGACTGGAATTGATATAAACTGATGCAAAGATAGTTGGGCTTTCACTAGAAAGGTTATAAGTTAAGAATTCCATATGAGACTTGAGAAAGTTCTTTTGTGTCTTTCTTCTGAATATCAAAAGGCTCTGATGGAGCTTATGTACTCACCTGAGACTGGAGGTTTATTTAAACTGAATCATTCATATCCTTCCACTAATCTTTTGTCAATTCTTTCACTCCACTTTATATATATGAAACTAAGAGAAGTCAAGAGAGAATTTGATTAAGATTTTCACTCTTGTTAGAATTCCACGTTCAGAAGGGGAAACTTCATTAATATGGTTATTTACATGCAGTGCTTGATCTGGGAGGTCCAAACCCCATTAGGATTCGGTAAAATGACTTCTTTTGCCTCAGTGCCCCAGGTATCAATATGAGAAAGGAGCTATCTGAGTAGGTCAGAGCCTGCTGCTGGTAACTCCAAGGTTGAGGGCTCAGTCCCCCTATGGGCCATAGACAGAAGAGTTGCACTTGGTCCTGTGGGTCCCTTTTGTCTCAGAAGATTCTGTTAAATTCGGACCTTCATATTTGTGTGACATTTCAGCATTAACAGTTGAATGGCTGAAAATATTTTCCTTTGTCCACTATTCTGTCTTCACAGTTGCAGGATATTGCTACACAGACAGCAAACATATAGAGAGGGAACTTTTGGGAAGTGTTCTTACAGCTGATATAGTTAAGGCTTTTTCTGAGGTTTTGAATTGCAGAATATTGATACCATCTGGCATTTTCATACAGTATTGACTTAAGTCAAGGGAAGAGTATCCTTCACAGTTTGTCACATTTTGCCACTTGTTTTGCATCAATTCTTTGCTTAACCTTCTCTAGTACTTCTATATTCTTATATATTTTACAGGGCTTACACTTGACTCACTGCTGACCCACAGACATTTAGCCTTCATTAACCTTGTTATCACCTTCAACAGTGTTTAGTATCATACTGTCTCAAATTCTAAATGAAAATAGAAACACAGCAGAGCAATCCATAAAAAGAAGGACGTATTTCTGTACCAGAAAAATGTCTCTGAAGTTATTGACTCCTCTGTAGCTGCTTGCACTGCAGCGGCTCACCTAATGGATTGCCAGAAAGTTTGCCAATAAAGCTAATGATGCTCAGAGGCCGGGATTTACCTGTTCTTTACATCTGCAGGCTTTGGGTACTTTTTTGTTGCTTTTCTTAGTTTCTTCTGCTCAGGGAACTTGTTAATTTGAAGCAGTGAAAAAGAAGCTGCTACTAGACCTGGGAGTACATTTTTGTTTCATTCAGGCATTTAGTTTTTGATTGGTTTTGAAAAAGTCAGTGCATTGTGTTTATAAATTGTATATAGTTATTAAAGATGCTTCTCTAAATCTGTCTAGTGTTTTTCTTTGCTTGGATAAACATAAAGGGATATGCAGTGAAAAAAATTACATTTTATTACTATTTTAGGTTTCAGCTACCTAAGCTTAACTTTTCTTCAATATTTGCACAGGCATTTACCAGAGGCAGCTTTTCCTATGATATCTCCCCAGATACAAATTTTATTAAAAAGCTGAATGTTGTAAAAGCAGCATATTTAACTGTATAATTTCATTTCTTAATTTAATAATATTAAATAATTTATTAATTTAATAATATTAATTTAATAAAGTTGCTAGTAAATATAAAACAAGAGGCAGATAAAAACAGAATAACTCATCTTTTAATTTAAAAATAATGTTAAAACTTAAAAAAATAGGGCTTCTACTTAAAACTGCTATAAAACTTTCTTTCTAAAGCCATTTTCTTGTTGCAGTTATAGGCGATTAATACAGGGAATTGATTTTGCCATATTTTAAAATCACCTTTTATAGAGTAAGACAGATGGAGATTTGCTACACAGGCAGATTTTAATACACAGCATTTTTTTAAGCATTACCCTTCTAGGAGTGCTGGATTTATTCAAAACAGTAATACTCACTGTGAGTGTTTAGCTGAAAAATAATGAGCTGTGTGTTATCTTAAGTGTGAAGTTCAGTTTGAAGAGGTTTTGCATGAAAGTCAGGATATCTAGTGACCATAACCTTCATAATCAAAAGTAAATTGTTGTAGTCCCTTACAAGCACAGATGACTGAGAGCAAAATGCTTTTTGGGATTTCTGAGGTACACAGAACTCTCCAGTCATCAGTTCTCCATTAACACCTAGATACTCTGCTTCTCACTATAAATTATCTGTCAGCTTTATTTTCTTCCTAATTGCTGATTATGTTTTTCTTTGATCAGCCCTAGACTGTGTGGAACATTTTCCTAGGAAACTGGAGGAGTTGTGTATGAGCTCAGGGTGCACTACAGAGCTGCACAGGTGCCTTTCCAAGCACTCCAGGTGCACCCAGCAGTTCGTGCTGGTCTCATTCTGGTGATCATTTCTCATCCACACTCTGTCCCTTGGCCTTTCGGGCATCATTTGCTCCAAGATAGGGAGTGAGTTCAGTGACATGAGACTTGGGCCCTACCTGCAGAGCCCAGCAGAAGGTTTTTCTTTGCTGAAATATTGATAGCCAAATAGAGCACTGACACTGTGTGCTCGGAGTGAAGTGAGGATTATTTTCCCTTTTTAACAGTTTGCTCAATTCTACTTTAGTTCTGTTCTGGGATGCTTTTCTCTGAAGTTAGTCAAGGGAGCCACTGAAGTTCAAGCATATATTGACTGCATTGTTGTGACAGCAGAAGAAAAAAAAAATCACAGCAGGATAAATATAAAATCCTAATGAGGTTTGAGTACCTTCCACAACCTTTATTCTATTTTTTTTTTTTTCAAAATGCAACCTCTTTCCTATTTAACATTCATCTTCCCTGATACCAAATGTACATTAATGATACCAATGTATGTTGGGACTGCTGTAGGTAATAGGTATACAAGTTCAAATTTTAATAATTTATTCTAATAAAAATAAATAAAAACCAAAATTATAGTATGTATATNCATTAATGATACCAATGTATGTTGGGACTGCTGTAGGTAATAGGTATACAAGTTCAAATTTTAATAATTTATTCTAATAAAAATAAATAAAAACCAAAATTATAGTATGTATATATTATACATTACAAATACAATATAATAATAAATATAGTAGACAATATTATATAATAATACATATAAATAGTAATTTAATTATTTGATTATTAGTTAATTATGTAAGTAAATAATTTCAGATAATTTTTTTGGTAAATATTAAAGTTTGTATTGTATGTATATTTTATATATATGNAATAATTTCAGATCATTTTTTTGGGTAAATATTAAAGTTTGTATTGTATGTATATTTTATATATATATATATATATATGTTTATATGCCATTTCATTATTAGAAATTTAGATCCTTATTAAAGCATAGTTAATGAAGTGTTTCCTAATGGCTAATAGGTGTTTGGGACAACACTAACTCTGAAGAAAAGGTTATTTTCATAGTGGCTAGTGTGCAGGCAATATATATCATGATGATGTGGCAATCAATGAACATCTGAGTTTCTATATGTAAAATATTGTGAATATAAATTCAAATTAGGTAAGATGATTTTTAAAGCAAATGTTATGATTTGGGCTTTTGTTGTATGTTATATTCTGTATTTGTTTTTATCTGTGTTGTTTCAGTTTCCTTCCTATTGTGGGCAAATTGTAGATATCAGCACTGTAAAGGCAGAGATATCTGGAAATATCATCAGAGATTTTTCTCCCTGGGAAATTAATCTAGAGAAATTTATAAATCATTGCATGTGGGACAGATCCTGTAAGAAATATGTTGCATTCAGGGGAGAATAGGCAGTGATACATAGATTTGTGGAACAGAGATTTCTAGGAAAATTTCAGATACCTACTTTACTAGACACTGGCTCTAAACTACTCTGATAGTGCATAGAAATTTCACTATCTTCTCTTGTTGATTGGCTAACATTGGCCTTTAAAGGAAAGCATTTCTGTGCACCTGAAAACATGAGAATTTACTTCTCTGTAGGCAGATCACAGATTTTTTTCTCTGGCATGAATTTGAAGAGTTTTAAATGCTACTTTCTTTACTGGCTTTATTCTTGACTCAGTTTTAGTGATGAATTGACACTTGCAGTTCGCAGACCTCGTATTAAAACATGATGTACTACAGAGGAGGTGAGGACTGTTTTTTAATACTGCATTGTGATGAAATAGGGGATGCTGGAACGTGGTGTATGGATCTATACAACAGCTGTGTTTGCAAAAAGCACTTAAAACACCATAATCTTTGATTTCTGTGGAGTTTTATAACTAAATTCGTAATCCTACGGCTGGTCTGAAATACTACTTTTTGTTGGTACAATATAAATTTACAAAATGTGCAAGGAATCATTCTGTACACTGAGTAAAAGGTTATTGCTTCACCAGCCTAAATATTTTTTGAATATTTGTCATCCATCTGATCAGAAAATTGAATTAATATTTTTTGCACCTGGATCATGATCACATACAGGATGTTGTGATGTATCATTTTCATAACTGGTTTCCCATAATTAATTTATCTGTATGTATCTGTTCATATCCATTCTTTAACTATTTCCTTGTACAATTTGAAGGCTAAATAGCCTTACTGAATGGGATGCATTATATCATACCAGTTGATTAGAAGTGAAATACTTGACTCGTTTTCAAGCCTTATTTCATAGTATGCTCATTGTTTCTTTGGCAGTTATGGCCTGTGCCTTGTGACTCACGGGAGCAAAGACAGGGAGAATTGCAAGTCTTTTTTTAAATCAACCTCCTGCAGTATGAGTCAGGCTTTAGATCTGACCTTTACCCTTCCTTTGCCTTTGTTCTTATCATTTGTTCTGCCCTATGGTTACAGCCTCTCAGAATAGCATATTCCTGATTTTAGTGCAATTTGTTCCTGATGAATGCCAAGGAAAATTATATAAGCTGCTAACTTGTCATGTTTCAGGAAGGGAAGCCTCCTTATGTTGAATTGTAATGGTCACTTTAGAAAGCAACCCCCCAAATTTCCAACCTTCCCTCTTAGCAAAGTTAGTTTTTTGAGATGTCATCTCTTATTTTGAAGGTCATTTTGGTTTTAGTGACACCATCAGTAAAGTGTACAATTATTATTTTTCTTCCCAAACCAAGAATTGAAAAAGGCACATTTTCCATCTCTGTTAAATATGTATTCACAGTATCTGGAAAAGATTTCACAAATGTAATATTAAAAAAAATAGAAAAATGAGAGCTGAATATATTCTTTGCCTTCTTACCTCTCTTTTAACCACTAGGTAAATATGAATACTAGTTATTTTTCCCTTCATGGTTTCAGCCTTCTGTTAAAAATGGCACCATTTGCCATCACTTTGCTGGGATAATACTTGTTTGTAATATAAAAGGTTTATAAGTTAATACTCTCTGGTTTTATGTTAAGATCACTTCATTTGCTACTGGCTGTATCTGTGCTTGGTTTATGGAATATGGCATAGTATGGCACTTACACCTGAAGTGCTGTAAAGCAGGAAAGTTAATGTTTACATATCGAGTAACTGGTTTTGTTCTTGCTAATGCCAAGCTTTCTGAAAATTGTTTAATAGCTTGAGACTTTGAGACTAGGAGATAAAAATATAAATAACGCAACTACATGTGTTTTCTCAGGAACTTAAGATGGGATTGTAAATTTACCTTCTAAATATTTAGTGAGATTAATGAGTGGTAAATTCTTGGCAGAATGAGCATTATTCTGGTTTTGTCATAATCTATAAATGTTGCTACAAAGCTGTACTAAAATGTAGTTGTTGCCCAACCTGTAGAGCTTTTGTATTCAGACAGAGCAGATTATCTTTTTTCTTTTCTGTGAATAATACTTTTACCACTTTTGAAATAGCAGCAATGAAAATTTTATGGACCGTTTTGTGTACAGCAAATGGATTTTACTTTGTCATTTCAGAAGGAGCAATTTAAAAGAGGGGAAAGGTAGCATGTGGAAAATTCTGCGTTAACTTATTGTAAATTAACAACGAATTTTCAAGGAGAGAGTAGTCACAGGATATAAGACAGTTATTTTTCTCCACGTCAGATTTCTCCGTAGCAGGTTTTCATGTATTTTCTGGCTTTTACAGATAGTGCTTTTTGAGCACAACTCTAAGCAAACAGTATCCTACAAAAGCACAAGTCCATCGCCTGTGTCTAACCTGTGTTTTAAAGGACAATTCCTACAGTGGTTTTCCAAGGCAGGATCTAATCTACCCTTGCTCTCCTTCAAGATGATATAGTCAAGTATCTAGTCCCTGTATAGCCAAAGGTAAAATGGAGTTTAGCTGCTGACAATCTTGCTTTCTTCTCCTGCATATTTAAGTGTAATAGCTTCACATTTAGATGGACTTCAAAAGCAAGTTGTCCTTTAATTATAGCAGTAGTTCCATAAGTATGTAAATCTATTTTTATGACAAGTTCAAGAAGGGTCATGGAGTGATGTCCTTCATGGGTATGCTTCTGTGGAAAATATTAAAAACTTCACTTGTAAGTAGCTTGGATTCATTAAAGGCATAATAGGCTGTTAAAAGTCAGTCTAGAGCTATTTATAACAGAATGTTTGTTGATTAGTTTGGATTGAATACCTCAGAGCAGTCTGCAGACATTTCAGGTACTGCTGATAACAGGGTTTAGGAGTCTTAGGTCTATCTCAGACCAGGTCAAGGACAATGTCCTTCACCAGGATAAGAAACAGTGATATTCTACTGATGGCACCACCTTCATGTGCTTAACTGGACTCTAGACTTGCACTCAGATGCTTATTTGAGCTTGAATACCTAAAAGGTATTTTTCTGAATAACTGGGGGAAAAAAATAGCCTACAGAGAGCAAATTTCTGCCATCTAATTTTACATCTAGTGTAAAAAATTTTAAAAATTGGCCAAGCTATAGATGGATATTATAGATGGTAATAAACTGGAAACAAGAAGTTCTCTTGGGTAATCAGGTTGTAGAAAAAAATACTAAAAAATATTCATTTGGAAAGCAGAAACATCTGCACAAGAAAGTAATACCAGCAGCTTTGTGTGGCTGGCTGTGATGAAGAATGCTTTCCAGCACAATATGCCATCGTCCTTCTGCTGAAATTCCCTTTTTTTTTTTTTTTCACAACTTGTGGAGCAAGTTTATTTTAGATTTGATCCTAGTTTTTGTCATTTGTTTTCAAATTTTGATGCATGAGATGGATTAAGTAGTGTGCTGACCAAAAAGAAAGAAAATTGATAAAAATCTGGCTGTGCTAGGAAGCTGAGGAGTTAAAAGAATGCTGTGAAATTGTTAAAACCAAAATAATAGGTTATGTAAACTAAACAGTTTGGCTCTTGCTATTTATTACTTTGGTCCTGTGTTCCTTTAGAGACATTCTAGCCTTTCAAGGTAAATGAATTCTACAACCAAGCATTTGCTGTACTAAGTATGAGGTACACTAATGATAGGTTTAAAATTGGATAATAACAAGATTATAATGCTAGTCAAGAGGAAATACATAAAGAAAGGAAAATAGTGTGCCTTAGATGGCAAAAAGTAAGTAGGGCGAGCATTCAGTTAGAGCTGTACAAGATGTGACTAGTAACACAGATAAATACAAATCTTTTCCATTTGGGAGGAATGATTCAAGTGCTCACAGATATATCATGGATGTTTGTCAGCATGTGGACATAAAACCCATCCCTATAGACTCAGGGGGACTGGACTGTTCTGACTAGTGGGAATGTAAGCAGGTTTTTTGTAAGAATGTAGTGTTAAAGGCTACAATGCAAAGGACTGATGGAAGTTATTTGCCTCAGTATCTGCATGTCACTTATAATGTAAAATTTTTGTGTACTAAAATCCCCTTTTATATTTGGCAGTCCACTCCTTAATAACGTTTCCAAAATGCTTTGAAATCCTGTGTATTTCATATAAGCAAATTGCACAGCCTATTTTTGTGTCTGCTTTGCATTGTACTCCAGATGGCGTTGGTATATTTGTGGGTCTTTTGAGGCCAAAAAATAAAAGAAAAAAAAGAACAATAAGCATATTCCTCAAAATGAAGATAACTTTTCACAATGAAGTTTGTGTATTATGCTCAAAGAGGGAAAATTTGTGAAGAAAATCTAATATATCATGGAAGATCATAATTACATTTAATTTGAAGAGCTTTATGAATTAGGTGGTAGTTGATTGAACAAAACTTCAGTTTTGTGAATATTCATAAAGCAGGTCTGCTTGTAAGCTATGGACTCTGTTCTTCGTGCTCTTGCTTGGTGGTTAAATTGGTTTGCTTTTAATTCTTTTCCTTCAGTAAGATAACTGCTATTATCTGGGGCTGGAGGAAAGGTTGTTGTGTTTATTTGTTGGAGGTTTTTAAAATTTCATCTGGGATAAATCCTGTAAGAGTTGGCTGATTATGTGACCTCTGCCTACCAGCTTTAACTGGAAAACAGACGTGTGAACTTGCAAAAGAAACTAATACACAGAAGATAATTCCCTTTATGCACATGAGTTATAAGAACTATATTTGCAAGAGTACCACTTCGTTCCAAGTGAACAGCATCATGTTTGTGGGTTTTGAATCAATGGGTGTGGTTCTTTGATGTATCTGAAAGAAGCTTATGTGGTAATATCCGGATAGAAGGCGGCTTTTAAGCTCTAATACATCACGGATCAGAGGAGCATCTGCACTGCCTGCTTGCTTCTGTGATTTGTTTTGTCCATCCAGTTTGTGATACTCATAGTCCATTTTCTGAAGCTGAGTTTTGTGTTTGAATTCATTTTGTTTGTTTCAAGCTGATGGAAATGGACTAGATTATACTGAATTATCTTTTGATAATAACTGGTAAAGGGTAGCTTTATCCTGTGTCCAGTTAAACACATCTGCTTCCAAAGAGCAGTTCTGTTAAAGAACTCCGAGCTGTCTCTTGGTACTGATACTGGACTAACAGAAGGAAGGGTACATATATGACCATCTTTGCTGTTAGTGAATGCTGTGACTGAAGACTGGACTGCAGTACCTACTTGCAGTGCTCTTGGAGCTGAAGATACACAGTCATGATTCCCAGCAAGATTTTAGTCTACCACACCCCTTCTGGGGGCACGCATACAGAAACGTACAAAAGTACTAGAAGGCGTAAAAAATCTCATGGAGAATTGTTCAAAAATGGATATCGTGTCAAACTGGGACATAATACCCCTGAAAAGGAAGAGCAACGTTCTTTGAGAAACTCCTTGGTGTCTTGTTATAGGGTCGGCTCATACTGGGGTAAGGTCCAACTCAACTTTTTCTTCAGAACTGTACTTTGTTATACTGTCTCTGGTATTATTGTATCTTCTGAAAAAGAAGTGGTTCTGTTTTATTTTTCAGCTTTAAAAAGCTGCAGTTGCTTTGTAGGAAATTTTTTTTCCCAATCTTACCCACTGCTATGTAGTCCTGTCTCCCCAACAAAGGGGTTCATTGTTCACCTAGAATCAAATAATCCAATCTGTATTGAAGGATGGAATGTAATATGCTTGGAACTGCTGTCATTATTTAGAAGGTGTAATAGTAAGTTGAAGGAATGTCCAGCAGAGAGATTTATTAGCGAATCTTTAATACAGTTTTGTTTGAAAGCAATTTATGTAAGTTCTCAACTTGATTGTAGTTTTACTGTCCTGGTCATAGAGTATTGATTTTTTTTTCATGCTGCAGGCTGTTCTCCCCACTTGTACTGTTGCATAACAGAGGTGGGCAAATGTAGAAAAATATTTTGTCTGAGTTGCTTCCAAGGAATGACAGATCCCTTTCCTCCCATTCTATTTCTTGACTTTTTAGTTGGTGTTTTCATTTTCAAGCCTATCTACAGGGAGTAAGAGGCTCAAAATGGGATTGGTTTGCATCCTTTAAATTATCCCTCCATCCTGTGTCTCAAAAAATGTTCATAAATATGGATTCTGGAGTTTTTTCAGTCTTCAGTAAACCATGTGATCTTAATGAACTCTAGGGTGGAAGTAGCCATTGATAGGTTTGATGAAGATCCTGTTCTGATAAATGGCTGAATGGTTTGTCAGGAATAGAAGTGGTAAACAGAATCTCTGTGTATTGAACCCTTACACCAATATTTTGGGTATATTATTGTCTATTAGGAAAAAAATTTAAAAATCAGCCTAAGGCAATAAGATGGGGATTACATATCTCATTGGTGAGAAAAATAAGTAATGCTTGGTGCTGTTCTTGTGGATTGACCTCTCATACTGAATGAAGAAATATTCCAATTCCTGTTTCTATTTATAAGAATCTCATTAAAATCATATAGGTAAAGTTGTTATGATTCCTTGCCTTTCCCTTTAAAGATTTAAAATGGTGCATTTCCTTTTTTGGGGGCGGGGAAGGGTTGGGGTTTGCAACCTATAGGTGGTCCTGGTTGCATCTGTATGTTAATCCAGTGGAAAGCATCAGTTCAGCAGAGAGAGTGCAAAACTATCCGACAGACAGGAAAATACCCTATTGCCTGTAAAGTGAAATAAAGCTCTAAATTATACTGTTTACTTTGCTGTGAACTTTACAGATAAAATAGTTTTCTACTGTAATTGCATTTCTACTGGCACATAGTTTATTGGCCACATCAGGACGACTGTTCTGTTCTCAAGAATCCATTCATTTTGCTGGGTCCTTAGTAGAGAGTCAGAAAAAAGTACTCATGCTATATTCTAGATATATTCTATGTATATATATTCTAGCCTGTCAGTTCAGCATGGTATATTTCCTCCTGTTGAAAAGATAATTGATTCCTCTAAAACTGATTCCAAGGGTTTTTGTCAATATGCAGCATCTCCTAGTGACCGTTTTTTATAGATATTTTTGCAGATTTTAGGTTGAACTCTGTGATATGAAATAATATTACACACATATTTTACATTTTCAGTGTATTTTTTAAATAGTCTGTTTGCTGCACAGGCAACACAGTAGCTAAAAATGTATTTTTGCAGTAAGAAAATAATCCTGTTGTAGAGTTCTAGGTTTATTTGAATCATCATACCTACAACTCAGATTATTGTACTAGAGAGAGAAACAATTGACTAAAACACTTTGTCTCATATTGTTTAAAGAACCTAATTTATAATCATATAAGTTTTTCTGGTCTTGATATCTATGAATATCTTAGCTTTGTCCTGGATATTGCGGCTGAAATAAACTCTAATTCCTAAGCGTATTTTAGTCATCCATTTAGAAGCAGAAGACTGAGAAATTCAAAAGGTCCTTCTTTTGTCTGTGTATTTTCTTCTCTTATTAGAGGTTTTGGGTTTTTTTGGTAAATTAAGTATTTTAGTCCTTTTTTTTAATAAAAAAAATTAATAATTTGTAGTATAGCAGATTATATTGTATTCTACTCATATCCCGTAAGAAAATTCCAATGTGAAACTCTTTGCCAAGAAAAAGATGAGATATATGATGAAGAGACAGTAGCAAGGGCTTCCTGAGCATTCTATTTATCAGTTTACAGTTACCTTTAGCAGACAGGGTCCATGAAATGTGCAAAATTAGAATGCACCTCACTCTAATACATAAGAAACTTACCCTGTCTCTACTCTTGATTATATCATTTCAATGTAAAACAGTTTTGTAGGTATTTCATAAGAAAACAGATTCTTCTTCTCCACTTTTGTAAAACATGGTCCCAAATATTGCTAAGGAAAGAGTGCTGTACACATTTCTGTATGAGCTGAAACAACTTTGGGAAATTGGGGAATTTTTGTTAATGTTCCTATTAGTGAACTTTACTTTCTATTTATGATGCATAAACAAGCACCAACCGTTTCTGTTTTTGGGAAGGTGATAGACCTGAAAGAGGCATCATGATGCCACAAGGGACATCACCCTCGGAAGTGTGTGGAAAACACCGATCTGAGCGGTGAAGTTGGGGTGGGATGCCATCCAGAAGGACCGGGACAAACTCGGGAAGTGGGTCTGGGAACTTCTTCAGGCTCGACAACACCAAGTACAGGGTCTTGCAACTGGGCTGGGGCCACCTCCAGTGTCAACACAGGCTGGGTGAGGGAGGGGTCGAGAGCAGCCCCTACAGAGGGTTTGGGGATTGCTTACAGATGGAAAGCTGGACATGAGCCAGCAATGGGAATTTGCAGCCCAGAAAGCCAATCGTGTCCTGGGCTGCATCCAAAGCACTGTGGGTAGCAGGGCAAGGGAGGAAACTCTAGCATCCTCTCCATTCTTGTGATTATTCCCCACCTGCAGTGCTGTGTCCAGCTCTAGAGCTCTCAGCACAAAAGAAGGGAATGCAAGGCCTCTCAGTGAGGAAAGGCTGAGAGAGCTGGAGTTGTTCAGCTTGGAGGATAGGGGGATTTGGGGGGACCTTTCTGAGGAATTTTTTTTTTAGTATGAGTGTGGTGAAACACTAGAACAGGTTGCCCAGAGAGGTGGTAGATGCCCCAGCCTTGGAAACATTCAAGGTCAGACAGGGCTTTGAGCAACCTGATCTAGCTACTCATTGTAGGGATGGTTGGGCAAGGTGACCTTGAAAATTCCTCCCTACCCAAACTAAACTATTGTACGATTCTGTGAAAACCTCATAAAATGAAATACATATAGGAATATAGTAGCAGGTCTGTTTGTGTCTAGGAAAATTCAGGATACTGGAAATAATTAATCTGCCATGTAATAGTTCCTTTGGTTTTTATAATTGAAAGCCAGTTCTATTTTGTAGAAGCAAATTCTCTAGTGGTTTTGGGGTTTTTTTTCCTAGTTCTAGTCTCTGAAGGAAATTTTTAAAAATTATGTGGGTTGCAGCAAATGCAGAACTTCACCTATATTGATTTTGTTCTTCCACAAAGAGAGAATAGATTGAACCCATGGCATTTTCCTTTTATCATTTGATGTCTCAACAATTAAAATGTAACTTAACCCTTACAATGGCATGCGGATAGAGGTTTTATTACTAACTTAGATATATATCAGGTTTATTTTTGAAACTTAGCAATGGTTAACTTGGTCTTATTATTGGCTTCAGATGCAGTTCAAAACATGGGAGGGGCAGGGTTTTTCTCGTCCCAGCCATTTTTCATAAAAGTCTATAGGGAGCAGAGTGAGGAAAGCAGCTGGATGAAGGAGAGATGAAAATTTTATTATTACTAGTAAGGATCCTCTTCTTCCCTGTCTAACCACAGCTCTTTGGGTAGGAGTAGCAACTTAGGGAATGGAGGGGATGTCACTCACAGTTTCAGCAATGTTATACAAAGTTTTCCTTCTCTAATGGAAAATGGGTCTGACATTTAGCATTATTAAGCTTCATTTCACTACTTTTCATTTAGGTCTCTGAATCCATTTAGCAAGTTGTGATTAATATTCAGAGTTCCCCACAGTCAGTAATTAAAAAAAAACTTTATGTCCACATAATGGTCATGAGTGTACATTTTACACTATTTAGGAGTCTAAACGAGGCAAAATATAAAAGCAAATATTTTATTTAACTACTTTCCAAGAATACTGCAGGAAAAACTTTTTAATTTAAACACATCTTTCCACATTCACCTTTGTGCTTGAGGGTAGCCTCTTATTCCAGTGAGATAATAAAAGTTGTAACCAGGTTTATATGTTTGCCAGGATCAGTATTTCCTTAATTTTCTAGAAATAAGAAGTAGTTTCTTGCACTGGAGTTGAGTAAAACAGATGTCAGTGAAGAGAATTTATGAGAAGAAGTGTCTCTGGACCTTCCTGTAATAGTTGCAGTACCACATTACACAACTTTTATGTAACTCCTGGTTGTACTCTCTAACAAAAATTATCCATCAAGCTTTACTTTTAATTTTATAAGCTGTGCATATGTACAGTACAGAATGTACTTTTATTCATATGCCAAAGATCTGCAGCCAAATCACTTGCTATCAGCATAAGACTATTTTAATAATTTAAGCCCTTAATCTTCTTGATTAGTTTCTCTTGCACACACTCTTTGTCTCACTGACTTTGTAGTTATCTGGGAATTGCTATGCACGCAATCTGATGTCAACATAAAAATGCTCTCTCTTTGTAAAAATACTTTTTATAAAAAACTTGATATGTAATGTATTTCTATCATTATTGACTGATGGAAAGAATTACAGTAAATTCGCCATTTTTAAGAGGAAAAGTGTAATTTCTCTCTTTTCCTGCTTGAGTTTTTTGAAACTAGAGTGGAGATAGGGAGCATTATTGCTATAAAAGATTTTACGTCATTAAGATTTACCAAATTTAATCAGGCATATACAGTCTACTTTATCCAGGTTATCAGATCTCTTGCCCATGATCTGTTATTTTTCACTAAGCAACGTGGGAGCTTGGAGGACTGAGGTGTTTCAGATGTGCCTGTGTCTTTGACAGCCTGGAAGAGAAGGACATGTGCACTGCAACTACCAACAGAAACCTCAGTGAGGTTTTTCCCCTTAGCTTTCAGCCAGTGTGTCTCCTGTCATTTCTACCTGCATAAACTAAGACTTTCCAGTAGGATAAATCTGTTATTAGGGAAATACATTTAAAACCACTTAAAAAAATACCTATTAAGGATCCTTGAACAATTAACTATGGAAGAGCATTTCAAAGGTATTTGACATTTTGTATGTTGGCTATGTTGATTTAACTGATCACTGTCATTGTGATATGCTGTTACATTTTGAATTATTTTTTACTCTAACTTTCTTTTCTTTTACTGCAGGTTTAAGATTTTTAAGAGCCCTTAGACTGATACAGTTTTCAGAAATCTTGCAGTTTCTGAATATACTTAAAACAAGGTAAGACTTTTTCTTACATGCTGATTTAGTTGAATTGGTGACAGAATGTAAATGGTTTAGATTTGGGGCNGTGCACACCCCCCCCCCCCCCCCCCACACACACACACACACAGTCACACACACTTCTTATCTGTTCTTTAAATCATTTTCTACTGATGAATGATTTCTCAGTGACAGCATCTTTTCCTATGTGATCATTTTAATTGATGTGTTGTTATATTTGAAATATCAAGCAAGGTTATGTGTTGATAAATTAAAAGCAGAATTAATTACATAGCTTTGCACTGATTAAACATAACTTCTTTCCATATAATCAGTCCATATTCTGCTGTATTGAAAAAACTGAAATCAAAATTATCTCAAAAGAATACAGTTAAAAAGTTTTTTGAGAAATTCTCACTGTGGGTTTTGCAGGTTTTTTTTGAACTGAGCATCATTTTTCACATCAAAAATGTTAAAAATTGCACTGAGCTGTCTTTATATTGCATTCATTATCCTTTGTTTTTCTTCCATATAATTATTAAAATACTCCAATTAACCTTCTGGCTTACTGGCTCTTTGGCCTATTAATACATGAAAGTTCTGCAGGAAAAGCATAATTTTGCACAAAAGATGATTTTGAAGGAAATAAAGAGAAACCTTCCCATGCCTTGAAGTTGAAGACTTATTGTTTTTCATCATTCTCTAAATGCTCCAGGGGAAGTATTGAACCAGTTTCCAATAATTACTGTAAAATCAGTTCCATTTTGAAAATCTCTCCTCTCTGCACCAGTTTCTGTAGATATGTGAGGGCTCTATGTGCAAGTAAATCCATTTCTTGCTGTGATAATTTGTAGCAGTGGGAAAATAGCTACTGAAATTTGTACACACTCACAGTAAACAGCTGTTAAACCCTTAACCTTGAAGCTATTCTCTGTACTGCAAAACTCTCACACTATCTGTCTTCAGTTGTGTTACTGGAAGGAAGCCAGTTCTGGTCAAACAAAGACATCAGAGAATGTAAGGTGAAGTCCCATAGCTCAGAATGCTCAGGAAGGGAAAGGAAAATAAGATTGAGCATGCAAAACAACCCTGCCATAAGATGTGGCAATGAGTGGAGAAGCTCCATCAACTCAAAGGATTTTGGATAAAAGCTAATAGCCCCTTCAGTAGTGGGGGATCTGTGAAATTCCAGATCTGTAAATGTGCATTAATTGCATTCCAGATATGCAGAAAATCTGGTTTATTTAAGATTGACCTGTTGATTGAAAAAGCCTTTCTCTGGTGCAGAATTTACTCTTATATTTGACATCATCTCTGTTATTATTTATATGGCTGCAAAAATATCTGTAAACCTCCAATGATGATCAGTGAAAGCTTGTAAAGCAAAATTTTCTTATATGAGTGTTTCATTTTAGTCAGTTAATTCATCCTTAGCAGTTCATCACTAATATAATTTATTTAAGTGGAAAATTGTCATTGCCCCAAAACTGTTGTTTATGTCTCTTCCTGCTCCTGGTAATGCAACAGTAACATTCTGTTTTCTTTTTTGTTTTACTTAATAATCTGAAGTGAGCTAAATAATTTGGAATGTCAGCAATGTTCACAAAACATTTTTTTTTTTAAATGGATGAGTTAAATTAAAACAAATTAACAGAATGCAGTTTGTTTTAGAAGAGTTTCTAGTTACACCTGACATGCATTTGATTGTGTGAGGGCTTGGGTTTTCTTTTAATGGCTTGCATGAGTTTAGCTTTTAGAAAGCAAGAAACTAGAAAATTTATTTATTACTGTTACCTTCAAGGAGAAATTTTCATATTTTCAGTGTGTTCTGAAGTACCATCAGAACTGCAGCTCATGTGCTGCACACTCATCTTCCATTACAGAATACTCTTTAATTGAGAGCTTCTGGTTCTGAATTATTTTGCTTCCTAAAAAATAAAGCGTGATGAGCCCTTCTGATTAATGGACAATCTTAAAATCTTTTGTACAAGTTAGAGCAGTTAAATTAGTAGCTTCAAAAATCTAGTATTAAACAAAATGTACTTCCTTAAATTCGAACAGTGATTTCAATTACATACTGTAGCCTTAAATATTTATTATTATATTAAAGTCCTAGATAGTATTGTATGCTTTTGGCCCACTACTGCAACGTTATTTTGCTGAGGGACTGTTAAATTAAGATATTTTAGCATTTTTTGCAGTCCACTTTTAAGGTTTTACTGAATTTTTAAGCATTT
The DNA here is from genome assembly GCA_013396955.1 of Regulus satrapa. Lineage (NCBI taxonomy): Eukaryota > Metazoa > Chordata > Aves > Passeriformes > Regulidae > Regulus > Regulus satrapa. The sequence continues at coordinate 21,678 of VWZN01003356.1, forward strand.
TAGGATTTTTGTGAGCATAAAGACAATCAACGACAGAACTTGAATTGTTGAATTGGGATAGTAAATTCAATATATCATTACTAGCTATGATATTATAGTACGGGGAAAAAGTACTTTTTTCCTATTTAAAAATTTAGCAAAAGAAAAGTGTTCTCTGTTTTAGGTGATATGCATTTATATGAAAAAGGTATGGAACTAATTTGACCCAGGCATTTCAATACATTTGGTATTAATAGCACATAACAACTGAGGATATGAGAAACTGATAGGGTATACTGGGCACTCCTGTGTTTTTCATATTTAGTGCAATTCCATAGAAATTTTCTCCTCCTTTTCTCTTTTCTTCTGTAAACAGAAACATTTACTGTAGCTTATAAATGAAAATTGCTCCTAGAATTATTGAGTGAGATATGAGGATTAAAAGAACATATATTATTTACTCAGTGAGCAGAAGGGACATTCCAAAGAGTGGAGTCCAATGAAAGAACCTGCACAATGCAAAAACAGAGGCAGTAAGGAGACTAGCAAAGTGTTAGGTGATTATTAGAATATCTGAAAAAAAAGCAAAATATATTTGAAAATATCCTGCAATACAAAGCAAAATTTTACAGTGGCACTTTAAAAGACTGTACTCTGCCAAGAACCCAGTTGTTTCCCTAATTTGAAATTAAATGTATTTTACTCAAGATTTTTTTTGTTCCCATGTTTTATGAAATTGAGTTCTACAGTATTCAGTTGAAAAATTTCTCTCCTTCAATTTTTTTCTCCTATTTTTCAAAAAAAACTGCTGAGGCTTAGGCAGGGCTCACAGCAAGGGATTTTGCACAGATGTTGGAAACAGCTTAAAGGGGGGGGGAAATGTTTATGACTAATCCTTCATCTATATTTAGACTCTGGTAGAAACACAGGGAGTATTTTGTAGGGGACAGACAAGGTACAGTTTTTAATAAATCTTCAAAAATAAAATTTACCAAACAAATAATGTAAATCATTACTATTAATGGGTATTACAGTAATATGAAGAGACCAACAGACACTTTTTTTTTTTAAATCAGGAGCATTTACCACAAAACTACTGCTAACACTGATAGTGAATTTTTCCTGTTTGTTGTTGGGATGTTTTTTCTTGTTTTGAGTTTTTTTTTTATATATTTCTTTAAGGATAGTTGTGGGGTTTTTTCTGAGGTGTTATACATTCTTATAAATATTTTCAAAACTGTGGATGGGTAAGATTGTTGAAACACAGTCATACATGGACTGTAGTTCCCTGTGTGTCTGTTGAATGTCCTTCTTAGGACAGTGACTTTTGTGAGGAGAGACGGAGCAGGTTTTCTTTGTATTTTTTTCCAGAAGATTTTAAGTGTGGTATTTTCCTGCGGAACTGAGTGAGGTCCTTGTGTAAAATCACTTCTGGCTACAATAGAGAAAATATACTCAGTGCAACTAAAAAGTATTTGTGGAGGTTTTTTTGGCAGGTTTTTTTTTTGTTTTGTTGTTTTTTTTGTTTGGTTGGTTGGTTTTTTTAGAGAAAAATGTAAATGTAAATACTTGACAGTATTTAATACTTTAATAATAATTTAAGTCCGTAGGATTTCATGCAGGCAGAATGCTATGAAAAATATTTAGTACTTTACATAAGAATCATAAAATATATTACATCTTTAATTTAGAAATCATTATTTTCTAATTTATTTTTTATGTATTTACATGTAAATAATTTTGAGTGTATAGCAGTGAAAAATGAAGAGCTGAGTGTACTGAGAGGCAACCAAATTTATCTGTGAAAAAGTGTTATTTATTTTCATTGGTTTGTTTCTGACTACTGATGTAGTTAAGGTTTCTGTTTGTCTTTCTGCTTTCATACACTGGGAGTTTCTTTTCAAGCTATCTCAATTCTGAAAATGTAAACTCTCCAAAGGAAAGATAATACATATTTAACATTAACTTTGGAATACATTTTTTAGGGAGTCTGGGGTTTTTTTTGTTTGTTTTTGGGTTTTTGTTTGTTTGGTTTTTTTTGTTTTGTTGTTGGTTTTTTTTTGTTTGTTTTTTTGTTTTTTTTGGGGGGGGGGAATAATCATCAGGTTTTTGGGTCTAAAGTCTGCAGTTGTATAAAGGTACCTATAAAAAATGTGTTACAACTTGTAGCCTAAGTCCCTGTTTGCTTTGTTTCTTTCCAGTAATTCCATCAAGCTAGTGAATCTGTGCTCTATATTTATCAGCACGTGGCTGACAGCAGCTGGGTTCATACATTTGGTGAGTGCATTTGGAAGCCTCCCGTTGACTTTTTCTGGCGGACCGTGGGCTGCTCTCGGCAGTGCCGTGCCCCATGGGCGGAGTGCGAGGAAGAGCCATCCCTCCACCCCTCCATGCACCCCTGCAGCTCTCCATCCATCAATCCCTCTCTCCTTAGGGCTGAGCTGCGCTCTGGGCGCCGGGGCAGCTGTGGCGCTGGGTTTGCTGTGCCTCGGGGAGCGGCAGGTGGCGGTGTTCGCCAGGGAACGCCCTCCCTCCGCAGCGATCCTCCGCTTCCCAGGGGCAGCCGGGACTACCTTCGAATTCCTGCTTTTCTTGCTGTGTCAGGCGCCTAGTGTTTGCTCTTACAGAGATGCGCAGAGTTTTTACAATGCATTTTTCTGGTTTTGAACAAACAGAACACAGCACCCCTTAAATATTACATCAAGACCAAAGGAATGCTGTTTTCTAGGATTTGGATTTTTTTTCCCCTTTGTTTTTCAACAGAAGTTTTTCTATTCTACTGTAGGAATACTCCAACTTTTTGCTGTGGAACAAGTTTTAGATGGCACACTCCTTTCCCATTGAGAAACTTATAATATTGTCTCAACAGTGGCTGGCTTTTTTGAAAAAGTAGTAGCATACCGTAAAAGGTGCCAGTAATGCCTTCAATAGCTACATAATCTTTTAAAACAAAAGCATTGAGGAGTATAATTGCATTAAAAGTAAAATATACTCTGAAAAGATCCTGAATGCATTTTTATTAAACGAACATACCTAACTACATGAGTAAGTTACATTATGTAGTGGTACCTGGAAAATATACTTCCCATAAATGATCTGAGCAGCTCGATTGTATATATTGGCAGAAGAACTGCAGTGCTCTATTTGGCACAGGGAAGATTCTGTATTTGATCAAAATAAATCACGGAAATCAGGAAAGGATTCAGAGTTCCTATTATATGCCAAATCATATATCTATATGCACAGGCACATGCATATATGGGTAGAGTTAATTCAGGGTTAAGCAGAGTTAATTATAATTAATATAATCCATTATATGTTTTCTTGTACATTGTAGGTGGAGAACTCAGGGGATCCATGGGAAAATTTCCAAAATAATCAACCGCTAACATATTGGGAATGTGTTTATTTGCTGATGGTTACAATGTCCACTGTTGGCTATGGAGATGTTTATGCAAAAACAACCCTTGGTCGCCTTTTCATGGTCTTCTTCATCCTTGGGGGATTGGTAAAAATTCTTCTTTATATTCTTCTTAGTACTCTAGTTACCTTAAAACGTGGTCCTGTGTATCTCAATGTTATAATTAAGAAAACAATGATATCTGGATTAGTAAATTAAAATTAACTATAAGACATTAAAATATGTTTAATTTTTTCCTATAGATAAATACTTTGGCAGAGCTTGTCAAATTAGTCCAGAATTAGAATTTTTCTAATCTATTTTAAATAGTAATGCATGTGACTACATGAAGTGCCTTAATATTTCAATATATAATGTAATTTGTAGTCTTCTACTTCTTAGTGACTGACTGTAGACCATTTTTGGAGGTTGCTATTGATATTTAAAGGCACTTTGCGGTTTCAGAAGTCCTACCCATCCTTCTGTGTTCCTTCCCAGAATTCCAACAAACACTGTGGCTTTGGACTGCCTTAAAGAGCAGCTTGCCTGATCCAGATGATGGCAAACCACATTCTCTTTAATTTCATCCTTTCATGTCATGTCGTAAAATTTTAGCTCGCAATTTATCACATGACCATAACCAGTATCCTTTTCTATCAGCAATTTCTCGTGTTCTTTCTCCTGTATGTAAATAGCATCCAAGTTACTATTTGTCTTGTCAACTTTTCCATTATTTGTCAGTGCTAGTAATATTATTACACCTCTTTCAGTATTCTCTAAACCAGCAAAGTTCATTTTATATTTACACGGTGCAAGGTAAATGCTTTGCGGATGACCCGTAATGTATAACGTGCCCGTGTATATTGTTACTTTACCCTCATCTGTTGATTTCATGTATCCATACATCTCACAGAGGTGATATGTATATAACCATTTTATGAATGCCATATATGAGACAGACACAGATACATATGAGCATTACATATATGCATTCCCATCTCTGTTTATTGACATATCAAATGGCAGTAGCTCTTCGAAGTATCCAGCCACAAGGAAGCTGTTTGTTGGACAAAACATGGCAGAATATTTTTTATTTTCTCCTCAAAACCTTTTTTCTATCATGTGTTATTCTAATCCTTCTAAACCCAAGAACTTTTGGAAAACTTTTTTTCTGGGGCGGGAGGGGGGTGATTTTTTTCTTTCTTGATGGGGAAATAACCCCTGATTTAATCTTGTTTTTGTCTTCTTTTAAATTCTTGCAATGGAGGGAAAGAGTCTATTTTAAAACAGAAATATAACAGTAATGATAATACTTGGCTTTGTTTTTTTTTGCAGTGGGGCTTGAAAAGGCTTTTTTTCCCCCCCTCCCCTCTTCAGGAAGAAATAGACATAACTGCTTTTTGTGATTAGATGCCAGTTTGAAGTGATTTTGTTCTTGTTTTGTTTTATGTGTCCATTTTTCTTCTTTTGACCATTTTCTTTATTTATAAGGTGTGTACCTTCTCCAAGACCAACTTTTACATTGAGCCCTCTTGTTTTGTTTGATAAGAACTTCTTCATTTTTTTTTTTTTAATTTTCTTTTTAAACAACTGCATAGATCTAATTCTTTTGCATTTTCAGATCTTAAAAATATATATCTTCTGAAAATATTCATCATCCCCCTTTCTTTGGCCTCTCTTTTTAGTCTTTTCTTCTGTCTCCTATCTTCTTCTTAGGCCATGTTTGCCAGCTACGTCCCTGAAATCATAGAGTTAATAGGAAACCGCAAGAAATATGGTGGTTCCTATAGTGCGGTTAGTGGAAGAAAGTAAGTATCCCAAGAGGCTCTGCTGCCTCTGCTGCAGTAGAACACTCTCTGCATGCCATTTTCTTTTTTTTTTTTTTGTGTTTTTGTTTCATGCATGTAGGCAATGTTTGCTCGCTACGTGCCAGAAATTGCTGCTCTCATCCTTAATCGGAAGAAATACGGCGGAACTTTTAACTCAACCCGAGGCAGAAAGTAAGTCCAAAAAGACCAGGTGTGGTTGTGGGACTCTAAAGAGCCCCTGAAGGTGGTAATAGCTGACTCACAGCTTATATGGCTGTATTCTTTGACATCAGCTGTTACCACTGGAGAGTTGTCACACTATAATTAGAGACCTGGGCTGTGCTATGGTACAAGTCACAACATTTTGTCCCTACATCAAGACAACCTGGATACCACTCAGACTACACTGACATGTCTTGTAAGGAGTGCTGCTGTTACAGATGCAGTTAACTTCTGCAGCAAGGGTGAGTTGTCACGTCACCATTTTGGGCATCAGAATATCGTGTGGTTTATCTCTTAACTAAGTGACAATGATAATTCACATGATTTTCAGACAACTCAGTTCTTCAGAAAACTGTTTTACTGGATGCAAAATAGGAGATGATGTATTGACCAGTTTGTTCTCTTGGAATGACTATGTAAGGAGTCAAATACAAAGCCCTGTTTCTCAGTATTCAACCAGCAGATTCATATCTCACCCAGCTTTTTTGACTTTCCATGGGTATTGCAAACTCTCATGATTTTAGAAACTGTGACCAGGGATTTTAAAGCAATTCTCTTCCCTGTACCACAGTGGGTGTATCTGAAGAAGAGCAGGCAGTAGCCTTGATATCAAAATAGTATGGTAAAATACCAAACCTACTGTTTTTATCTGATGGCAAAGGTTAGATTTTATTGGGCCACATTACTTCATTACATTTCCCCTGAAAGCCTGCTTGTTTTCTTAACCAAGTTAAAATAGGTCTTTCTGGCATTCCCAGCTCCTGGATGTGCTGGGATTAGCCTTTACTGAACTAGATGTCCTTGGCGATATAGTGCAATACAGCACAATATCACCTTTAGTGTTGCCATCCTTCATTTCATTACATGCCATTGGGACATCTTCTGTGAGACTATGTTTGCCCTGAAAGTCTAGTCATTTAGAGACTCCTTTTCATATGATAGAAACAAGTTACTGCAAGACATTTATCTAATGGATTGTCTCCCTTCCTAATTTAAGGTATTTTTTACTTTGTTCCTTTAAAAGCATCACCTATGCAACATTTTGTTGAAATGGATTATGGTTTTGTCAAGTTATTTCTCCTCTCTGTGTAGCAGAAAGACTGTAAATGTCCCACAGAGATAATTGTAGAGTTCTAAAATTAGACATACTATTTTCTGTTCAATACTACTCAAGGAATTGGACAGTAAATTTCAATATGTGCATTTATTGAGCTACCCTAAAATGTTTAAGGTAAACTGTAAATGCTGGTGTTGGAAACTTGCACTACTTACCTAGACAAACTAAATGCCTTTATTTATTTCTGGGAATGAATAGTATTGTTAATTTCCCAACTTATTTTTTTGTACCAGAGGCTGGGACCCACTTTTTTTAAACACATTATATCCCTCTGTTTTCAACGTTCCAAAGGAGTTATAACAGAGGGGAATATCTTTAAAACCTGTTTTGCACACAGAGTTTGTTCCTCCCCTGCTACATTGTCACTAGTACCCAGCATTGCTCAGATGTCTCTAAATTTGGACCTGATCTTCAGTCAGAACCCCACATCCTGAAAAGCTCAATTTCAGATTACAGGCTTCTGCTAGCTTTGGGGCGTGCTTAATTTTTATTTTTTCACTTCTTGTTTTTGTCTTTCTTTATATGCACTATCTGTTTGTTTTTCTCTCACTCTGTCATCAGTGCTTTCTCGGCTGATCTCTACTGCTCATATAATTTGTTGCTTGAAACTCAGCTCTGTCATCAGCATACAAACTGTTCAATTTACTTTATGCATTGTTTTCTGGTTCAATTATTAATTACTAAGTAGTTTAAAGATGTCCTTTGCTCATGTGGGTCTTTCATCAGAGAGTCTAAGCTTGGGAACTGCACAGTAAAAAGCCATTAACACCCCTTGTTTGATGTTGCTTTTGCAGTCAGTAGAACAAGATTGATGACATGTTATGTTTGGCCAAAATTGAAGTTTTCATTTGGAATTCAGTGTTGAGAGAATGGATTGTCAGAACCAATAAGTTTTTCTTTGCTTGGGATATGGGCATGTGGTAGTAATTAGCAGTATAAGATCTTTAGTTGAGCAACCAAGCATAAATTCTGGCAGCAAAAATAATGAGAAACTACAGTTGTTCTATTTCTAACGTCAGAAAGTTTCCAGATAAAATTAAATACATTTCCAATATGAAAACAGATGAATTTTGGTGAAAGATATAGTTTCAGCCCTTGAAACAGCAAATGTGTGTACTTTTTAACTCTGTATGAAATAGATAAATACATGGAATCTGCTTTGTAGCATATATATGTCTATACATTGTCATGGTTTAACCCCAGCTAGCAATCAAGCCAGGAAACAGCGCAACATGTTGCTCCTAAACTCTGTGTAATAACATGATTATTGAATACTTAGGTCAGAAATGAAAACCAGTGTATGACTATGTATGTTTTGAGTTTTGTACTAAGTGACTTTAATACTATGGAGAGCCTTGCTACAGAATTGTAACTATAAAGGAGCTAGAATGAATGCATAAGAATTACTGACACAAATGTCACTAACTAAAGAAGAGAAATAACCAACACACCAGGTTGGAGCTCACATTTCATTCTGCTTTTCAGCCAGAAAAAGTCCCCAAAGCATCATAAACTATTAGGATTAATTTTGCATAATAAAGAACCTTATTTTTGTCTTAGATGACACACATGCATGCAAACTTTGGAAACAAAAGTAGTTTGTAGACTGTATGCAGTTACCATTGGTTAAACTTATTAGTTTTTTTTTTCATTTAGTTATGGAAGTCCACAGGGAGTTTTTTTAGATTTTACATTTAATTATAATTCCTGATTTGTAGTTTTATTGTAAGGAGACTTCTAAGGAACAGGAATTGCTTTATAGTCTTGGATTGAAGTTTCATCTTCCACTATTAAATAAACAGCAGTATACTTGCTGTTGCATTTATAGCAGAATATCTATACCAATATATCTATACAAAATGGAACCTAGGCCAGACATATACATTTAATGATGAGTGATGAATTTGGCACAGTAGCAATCTGGAACAAAACAAAACAAACAAAAGACAAACAAACAAAACCTAAAAAAGAAGCACCCACCAAAAAACCNAAAATTGTATTCTGTATCTATTAATTTACTTTTGAATCAAGATTGTTCTTGTTCCATTTCTGTATTTGTGTGTGCACACAGTCAGACTGGATTATAATTNACACATGCTTCCTTACACCCTGTCTACATTTAGATATTTTCTTTTTAAAGCTTTTAATTTGACTTTGTTTTGGCTTTTTCTCTGAATTATTTGTAGAATTCCTGAATTGCTATTCAAGGGATGATTTTAAAGTGATGTTTCCAAAGTGAAGTACCATAAAAAGATGAAAAGGTATCTGCCACTGTGTCACCATAGCTGGTTTTAGAATAGAGCATTAAGTCCACAGATTTCCTCATGCATTCATATCTCTGGAAGGGGCATTAATCACTTTGGATGAATTTCTAAAGTGCTGTAATTACCTGCTTATTTTGTAATGTTCAGGCTTTAATTCTTTTAAAATTAGGTTTCGGTTGATTTTTTTTTTTTCCAGAAACTGTTGAGTTTGGATAAGTAGATTTGTGCTGTAGCACTACTTTTGAGATATTTTGGACATTTGGTTCCAGCCAAAATAGGGCTTACAAGATCATCTGTGTTAAGGGGAAAAAAAGAAAAAAAAAAAGCTTTTTTTTTTGTCAGATATCTCATAAAACCAACTTACAGACTTCCCCATGAGTTGTTTACTGCTAGGAAATTGTTAACCTGCAGTTAACAATTGGTTGTGCAGNGCCATGTCTATATAAACTACTTGCTTTGTCACCATAGTACAGGTTTATGAAGACTTCATTTCTAATTAAAAAAAAAAAA
>VWZN01003356.1:35476-61243 GCA_013396955.1 Regulus satrapa
ATAAGGAAAAAAAAAAAAAAAAAAAAAAGGATGTTTATAAAAAATTAAAAAGTGAATACAATGGTTACTGAAACAGAGGAAGTTATAAATCTTCAAATCATATACAGGACAGATTGGAACATTATGAGTTCTTCAAGTTTTCTTAAATAGTATACCTAATAACTCTTGATGGGCAAGAAGGAAATCTGTTTTCAATTTCTTTTACTTCTAAGCAAAAATACAACTTATGTTAATGGAAGGGTTTTTTTGTTTGGTGGGATTTTTCAGCCAAAAATGAATGCAAGTATCTTATCATAAAATATTATTTGAAAGCCAAGAGGTTTTGTTGCAGTCACTGTCACAAGGCAGGACACGGCCTTGCACTGTATAAGAATAGCAAAGAAGAAAACAGATTGTGTCCAGCTCCAAATCAGAGTATAAAATGAAACCACCGTGCAGATGCCTTTTTTTAACACTCCAAAAACAATTAGTCCTGATACCCAAATGCAAGAGGTTTTGGCAGCCAAATGTTTTATTTTCACTAGAGCAGATTGCCAAATCCTAACTCAGTGGCAATCAAAGCAGGATTGTACCAAGTGCCTCTGCTTTTTATCAGGAGCTTTTTGTAGCAAATGATGTCTGGAGGTACCTGAAAGCATGGAATACCTTGTAACCTTTTGTTACTTGGATAATTTCTTTTGCAATGCAATAGTGTGCGTTGCACAGCCATACTTTCAAAATGTGGATTCTAGTTAATGACTGAAAAGAATCCATATTAAGTGAAATCAGCCAGTGAGGTAATCAGTTTTCTCCATAGGAATTTAGTGTATCAGAAGAGCATGCAGGAAGAGACCCAGCTAAAGCTAACAAGACTGTATCTGTACAATGGACTTCCCCTACAGTCCAGAATTGTTTCTGCTATCAAAAGCAATGTATAAGCTGTCCAGATGGAAACTTCAATTTTATAATTAGTAATAGATGGAGACATTTGAAGAAAATAATACCCATAGTTTAAAATCAGTCATCTTGGAAAATGTGCACAGACAGTTTAAGAATACAAATTATAATTTTAGCTGCTATTTATAGTTTTCCTGGGACTTGGTGGGTTTTTGATGCTAAATGAGTTTATAGTCAGGAAGAGTGTTGAACACCACCAGACAGGAAGAACTTCCCTATATTTTAGTGTAATGTAGCGTACCAAACAGTCTTTTCAGAATTTGCATCAAGTAAACTACTAAGGTTTTAAGTATCTCCTCAGGATCTGAAGCTTCCTGAGGTTTTCCATTGCTGCTTTCTGTATATCAATGCACAATTTCATGCATGTACACCTCTGGCAGCTCAGGCAAGTGGCTGTCAGGGAATCAGGGCAAGAGTCCTTCTGGTGGGGGCAGTGTAGGCAGGGCTCTCCCGGTACCCAGGGTGTTGCAAGCTCTGCCAGGTTGCAGAGCTGCCGGAGGAAACCTCCAGAGGACCTCTTGCCCCAAGGAAAAAGGCTGACCTGATGTATTTTACATCTTGTTTTCTGATACTGTGCTTACCATCTCATGAAACAGGAAAGCATTAACTCATGTTTTTGTGTTTTTAAGTGTTGGCAGTTCAAGAACATTTATTGTGCCTAAAACTTATGTTAAAAAAAAAAAAAATGCAGAGCAGAAACTATGAATAGTGAGCTTAGCAATAAACATTCATCTGTCAAGTCCTATGTTAAATACAAACCAGCATAGCCAGAGTCTCTTCTAAACTTATATTTCTTACCTGGTAAATAAAATTAAACAATTGAAATTTTAGATTGTTACTGTTTCTAAAATCACATTTGAGTCCTGGTGATGCCATTGAGTACTCATGTAGAAGGAGTTATCATATTTCAAAATGAATGTTTAACACACTGTGCTCTGCCAGAAAACCGATAATAGTAAACAACGACTTTTTGTTGTAAAGTACTCTCCTTCTAGGATTTATGGTAGGAAAAAGGTTTATTTTCTTCCTGCTTATGGCCTGTAATTGTCAAGCTTTGCACTACCTTCTTTGGCATAAAAGTCTGCATTAACTATAGAAAAATACTGAATCATTTTAGGGAGACTTGCTGTCATAACCCAAAAATTTAAACAGTAAATCTCATTAGAGGAGTTAAAGATATCAAGAAGAATGTGTAAAATGAAGAAATATGACTTTGAAAGGGACTGGTTCATACAGTGCATAAACATACATATAACTGATCCTACTTATTGTTAAATGCATAATACAACATGGGCAAATGGCTTTACAGGTGACAGTGTGTACATATATACATTTGCAGTTGCAAAAAACCTTTTGGAATTGAGATTATTCTTCTCTGACTTCATGGAATAGGATCTAGAGAAACATCAAGAAGAGACTAATGCTCTTTTTCCTCCATAAATTATCATTTTCATCTCTGCTTGCTTGCTTGCTTGTTTTACCTTCTTTGCAAGACTAACTCTGATTTTTCTGTAACAGGCACATAGTTGTCTGTGGTCACATAACACTTGAAAGTGTGTCGAACTTCCTGAAGGACTTCCTGCACAAGGATAGGGATGATGTCAATGTAGAAATCGTCTTTCTGCATAAGTGAGTAATTTTTCAATCTTGTTTTATCACCTCTTACTAAAACTCAAAGCTTCAAATGACCATAAAATTAATATTTTCATTTATTAACAATATGTCTTGAGAAAATTTGGGGGTTTTTTTCTGCATTTTCCGTAACCCCCTATTAAGTATATTTGTTTCAAACAGACATATTTCAGACCCAGTTGTGTTTCCTGTGGGGTATGTAGCTAAATGCATACTTGAAGTGGGGATCAGGTTATGAAATAAAAATATATTGAAATGCAAATAAATACATCAAAGATTTTTTTAAATTATAAATTTTCCTAGAGAAACTACCAAAATTTGTAATATCAGTAAAACAAATGAAAAACACTGAATGTTATACAAACCCTAGGGTACCTGAAAATACCTTTTCACCCTGGATTTCTCTAAGAAAAATGCTTATTTCAAATTGCAGGGTATTTATAAAGTGAAAAAGTAGGTGCAGATTCAGTTTTAATATAACAGGCACTTTACAAATATACTGATGTTAGAAATCAATGTCATGATGATAATCAGTTCTGTTCTTTATTATGTTACATACACATACCTACTCACACAAAACACAGACACTTTTTTTTTGATGTGGAATTTGAAAAGGCATCTCAATGAGGTTGGTGTTTCTGGCAGGCCCTACATGATGTGTAAGCTAATAATAATTTAATAAATAATGCAATGGCAATAATAGCCATTTCTAGGGGAATGGCTAGAAAAATCCATGTGATAGGAGTCTTTTCTGTTCTGTAATGGCATCTGTTCAAAAAGGTTATAAGTTACAAATATTTAATATTTTTGCATTCAGCAATGCATTCTGCAATTTTATCAAAGAAAATGATTAAAAAGTTAATCAGAATAATTTATGATGACTTAACAGTGGAAGCTGAAAACTAAGAATCAGCAGCAGTTGTACAGTTTTTTCATCCAGTCCTTTCCATTTGAACAAGTGCTGATATCCTCAACTAACTACATAATTTTTTTACATTCCCTCTCTGTGTGATAACAAGTGACCGTGAGAGGAAATGGGAGATCAGAATCTCCACAGTGAAAATGTGCCGTGAATAGGAATCAGGAAACTGCACATTCACATGAAAGGAGTTTAGCACCTTGCTACTTGTTTGTGCCTGTAGCTATTAAAGCCTTCTATTTTAATGAGTGGCACCAGAAAAGGTATTTACAATGTTGGTGCCACATTATGTAATTGACTGTAATCCATTGAGTTTTCCTTTTGTTTCTGGCAAAATGAAATGAGACAGAAAGTCACGGCATCATTATGTTTGTTTTAATTGTAACTTGTGCAGGCCACAGGGTCTATAAACCTGTCTGGTTTATTTTTCTGGTTTTTAGTGATCTTGCATTGAGCTGTTTTATTTAACACAATCAGCCATTGTGGGAATGGTGGGGACATGCAGAGGTTGGTTGTGGTAATGTATAATTTCTGGGTAGAATGCTGAGAGAAGATGTTTTCAAATATTTGCACCCATACTTCTGGTTTCACATCCCTTGGAAATGTACATAGGATGAATGTGGAGAGCAGCACAAGGTGGGCCAGAAGCGCTGCAGACAAAAGTAAGGCAGTGAAAGTAATGTAGTGTTTATCTTTTAAGTAAGTCACCCTGTTTCCATGCCACAGAAGAAGCATCAGCCGAAGTCTGAATATGTAAAATAAATATATGGGTGGGTTTGTAAATGCAGGAGGTGGAGCAGTTATTGAGACTGACTTTTCATTTGGTCTTGTGTTTTCTTCCTCTTTCCAATGCAGTATCTCCCCTAACCTTGAGCTGGAAGCTCTTTTTAAACGACACTTCACTCAGGTGGAATTTTATCAGGGTTCAGTCCTTAATCCCCATGACCTGGCGAGAGTGAAGGTAACAGCTCTGTTGTTCTGTTCTCCTGCTAATTGACCTTTTTCTAAGTACTCCTTGCATTATTTGGAAGTAAACCAAACACTAAAGTCCTTTTTCATGTAACACCAAAAGAATGGTTTTCCATGTCTAGTATCTTAAGTAATAAGTTATAAACATCCTGGTAAACCTTTTTATCCCATGTCTTTCGATCTTCAAAGCTGCAGCAACAGTGCCTTAAGATAGAATGTCTGCCATTCCATTGAACTCTTTATGAATTTTTCATTGACATTTCATTCAGAAGTTTATTTTAAATTAATGTTTGATAATGTAAGATATTGTCTTACAGTAATTGGTTAAAATGCTGTTGTTTTAACTTACCAGAACAATTAAAAATAATTTTTCACCCTCTAAACCATTTTTCTGTTGTCTAGAATCCTGAAAGAAAAATGCAAGTTAAGACTTCTGATAGATAAAATTAGATCTTTTTATTTATTTAGATATATGTTTTCTAGAATTTCTAAATGGTTTTGTTCTCTTAAAGCATGAAGCTTGAAAAAAGAAACTTAAATAAAAATCAGGTTGTCAGATACATTGTTAACTTTTTTGTTTCTTTTTCTGCCCAGTGGAATAGAAACTGGCTGTTTAAACCAAGAATATTTTAGTACAGTGTAATTAATACTTTCTGGAATACTAATCATGTGTTTTGTCCATTTTGACTGCAGAAATTTCTTAAGCTTTTTGTAGCCCAGTGCACAATGTTTTAGTTCATCAGATCATGTTCTAATTATGTCCATAAAATCGTGTGTTCTTTTTTTTGTGTTCTGAATTCCACCCTTCTTTGTGTTGATATTTGCTCGTATGCACTGGAAAGTACTTTTGTCATCTGCTTTGAGTTCTGTAAAGCTAAGGTTTTTGTGAGTCTAGAGGTCCTGTGGATAGATCAGTTGTCCTCCTCTTGCTTTCTAAATCTGGTGTTGAGATTCTAAATCAGTTCAGCCACCTCTTCCTGTCTTGAATAGGAAGACATTGAAATTCCCGAACAAAGCTGCAGGACTTGTGGGAGCACTGTACTGATGTAACAGGAACTTCCTGTGGATTTAGGAGCCTAAATTCCACTATCAGGTTACAAAAGATTAGCACTGCCACCTTTGTGGGGCAGCTGATACAAAGTAAGAGTCATCAGTTGAGCTGCTGACCTTCTTTGATCATCATAAGCAAGTGTCAAGAAATTCTCTGTGTAACTGGGAGTGGTCGTAATCGCTGGCAGGGACTCATGTGAGCCTAGAAACGTTTCTGATTAGCAGTATTGAGAACTGACTCTCAGTTGTGAGGCCAGTGCTCGATTCCCTGATATTTTATGAGGAAAGAAGAGCTGGAAATAGACATTGCTTTATGTGTTTTCTTTTTCTTTGGTGTCTCAGATAGAGTCAGCAGATGCGTGCCTAATCCTTGCCAATAAATACTGCGCTGACCCAGATGCTGAAGATGCCTCCAATATTATGAGGTAAAATCTGTAGTTTTTCATAGTTTTTTGCTTCTTAACTCTGATTAGCTATTTTTATCTCTGATCTGTTGCACCTAAAGAACACTGTAGGTTTCGTTTTTTTAAAGGACAAATTAAAAGATCTTCACAGAAGTCCAGAAGTGAAAATCCCCTTAACTTCTACCTCATCTGTTTTGTCTGTCTGCTTTAGTGTGTCAGAAGAGACACTTGGAGAAGAGGCTTTGGCCTTAGTAATTTTGCAGGAGCTAGGCTTGGAGTATTCCTAGCTGAAAACAGTTAGGTTGTTGCAACAATGCATGGCATGAGTGCATACACTGCTGGGGCTGCTGTCTGTGATGGGGCAGAAGCACCTTCAGCACTTCATTCCCTGCTGCCCCTGTGGGTCTGCTCCTACAACTAATGCCCTGCTCAGGGGATAGCCAAGTGTACAAGGGAGTTGTCTCCTGGCTCCATCCTGTTTTTTTTACGCTGAAGACCAATCATTACTTGCTTTGATTGACAAGGCATTTATGGCCTTAGGGACCACCAGATCTCCTGCTTTCCTCCATGTAGTCTCTGAAGGGAGGAGATGAAACAGTCAGTCAGTAGATGGCAACTAGAGTTACAACAAACCTAAGCCATTCCATTTATTGTTTTGCTCATACAGTCCTAGTTTTAACGAGGCCAGTCTCCTTTTAAGAATTAAAATCTCAGTCAGTGATGGATTAAAAGTTCTCTAGTATTGGATTGGCCAGTGTTATAAACAGATTTTACTGGCTTGTCAGATGTTTGCCTGCTGCATATTGAAGGAAGGGGAGAAATAAAATAGTGCTACTAAAATCGCTCTTCTGGAAAACTACCATTGTGTGCAAGAGATGCAGCTGTTTGAGAAGGACACAAGGCTAGAGTAGACCTACCTTCATTTTACAAGCATGGTTTGAGTTGCAATGCAAGAAACTTGATTTTGACATTGATTGCATGAATACATTCAAAATATTCCAGTCTCAGATTGATGCATTCTCAGTAGATTTAATATACTTAATATAATAAAATAAAAAAATAATGTGAGAGTGGAATTGTCTTGTATTTTTTCACAATTTAATTTAAAAAAATTAAACATTCTAACAATTGACCAAGAAATGGAATATTAGAAGAAAGGCTTGCTAAATAATGTAATTTTTTAAGTGTTTCCTGTTCTAGCTTTGATATGCTTAATAGCACAAACCAGACCAGTAGTTTACAAGATATATTTTACAAAACACCAATGTGAACACTTATGGCATTCAGTCTTATGAGACTGATGATTCTATAAGAAGTCAGATTTTTTTTTTCATTGTTTTATTTTCTTTTTTTTACCTTTAGCTTTTAAATGAAAGACTACTTTTTTTTGGCCATTCATCTCTTTAATTTTGCTCAGTGCTTGTTTATAACACATTATGAATTAATGTATTTCTCAAGCATTTTCCTTTCTAGCCACTTAAACTCTGTACACAGTTAAGTATATCTTAGATTCATTATGTTAAGTTTGAATGCAGGAAATGTGCAGATTATGAAAGTAGCCCCATGTTTTATAAATTCAGTATTCAGCTATGAGTTCTTATATTGATCTTTGGTTAAGTCCATCAAAATGAAGATGAATTTTCATGTGTAATACAAAACCATTGTTCAAGGTATTTAAATATGGTGAATGTCTAGCAGCTAAAAGTAAATAATATGTGATGGGGTAGGAAGAAACTAATTTTTTCAGGCATTTATCACTGGCGAACTTGTTCAAGTATGTTGATTCAAAGAAATAAAGAAAATCACTGAGGATGATGTAACAATCCCATATGCATTATTTTTTATAACAGAATGAGTATCTGAACAGAGCTGCTGAAACAAATCACTTTTTCTGGAAACTCCCTGAGAGCAAACCATTCAACTGAATATTTCCTGAGGCTTATTGCTCTGTAGTGCTAGCTACTCATTCTTGCCTCAGTGTGACTATATGTAAATATCTCAAAGATCTGACATCAGTCAGTTTGCTTTACAGGCAGATGACTAAGGGGGTACAGTTTTAATTGTAGAACTTGACAGCACAGTAAAATTAGAGGTATTTGAATGAATTATCCAAATACCCTATCAGCTACAAATGATTTTAATAGGTTTTTTCCTTTTCTTTTTAGGGTTATTTCCATAAAGAATTATCATCCGAAGATAAGAATTATTACTCAGATGTTGCAGTACCACAATAAGGTAATGTGATGGGCAGTGTTTCTTTGAGTTTTTTGCTAATTTGCATTCATTCACATAATTTTTCTAGTTCCGGCAGCAGCAAGTATTTTTCTTTCCAAATTAAAATGTCTTAATAAACCTTGTCCTGTAATCTAGTTACAAGGTAATTTAGTTTTATTTATATATGCAAGGGACTTTATCAAAACTTTGGCATTTATTAGTTGTCTCGGATCTAATTTTCAAAGGTACAGTGTCCATAGTTGTTATTGATTCCAGATGACCTTTCACCACATTAATTCTGCTCTTATTGGAGGTTATTGTGACTTTTGATCATGGCATAACCATGTAGACCTGAAATTGCCAAGCAGTAGGTACAAAATAAATTAATTTATATGTCTTTTAGTATAAAACATAGCTCAATTGTGGAATTTGGTACTAAGAATATTGTGAAGTTCAAAATAACAAATCCACTTTGGAAAGGAATTTGAAAAAAAAAAATGGTTAATTGGTGTTCCTTAAAGACAATGAAGTCAGTTTATCCAATCCTGAGATGAGGAAGTCCATAGGCTGCTGGCTAGCAGGGTTAGGAAGGATAGATCAGATAACACAGTACTCATATGTGGCCTGCTTCTTTTATTAGCTCTGAAAGAGCTAACCATTGCCCAGTGTTTGAGAAAAAGCTTGACTGGGTAAACCCTCATTTGATGACATCTACAATAAATCTGGTACTAAGAAGGTTTGGTAACAACTTGTTATACCTGTAACCTGTTGCTAGAACAAGAGCAATTATGTTGCTTGTTTTGTTTTCTTCCCTTATGTTGTGGAAGAAGCCTGTCGCTTTATAAATAAAAGCAAGTTGTTTCTCTGCTTTAAGCAGCCACAGAGGGGAAGTTTTTTTTAAATACTGCTATTCCAGTGGTTATGTCTTCAATAATATCAGATTTTATCAAAGTGCTGAGTTGTGGAATTAACTTACGAAGGGAAACAAGGAGGAAAGACTGTGCTTCCTTGAGTCTATGCAAATATAAAAGCAATGTGTCAGAGAAAATCTAACAGAGTTATGCCAATTTATACTTATGTGATCCGTTTCAATACTGCAAGCTTGTCTGGCTTAGGTATTTTCTTCATTCTGTCTTTATAAATAGCATTCTTAGAAAGAAAATTTGTGTTTTCATTGTCAAATACTGTTCTTCAGAGTGGAAGAAATGAAATAGAAAAGGCAGACTATGTTGTATAAGTTTTTGAATTACAGTATCCTTTAAAGGTTGCAGCTTTACGTAAGTTGCAATTTAAGTTGTATTAGCTTCCTATGTATTATGTGTATTTCTTATTATTCAGACAGTAGCTCAAAGTGCTGTAAAAACAAGCAAAAGAGAAGAAAAGCTTTACAATATTTTGCTTGTTCAGGTGTGAGGATGGACCTGAGAGTGCTCAAACTAGCAGGTCTTGAGATGTGTAGGATTTTATCTCTAATAGGTAAGAGTGGAACATTTCTTAGCATAAAATTAAGCTCTGAAATACCTGAAGTGCTTCTGCCTACTCAGAAAAAGTCAAGGTGTTATCAGAGAAAATTATTCACTGCTATCTACTATTTCTGGTTCGTCACCTGTTGGATATTTTGTTTTTTTGTTTTCCAGGCCCATCTACTAAACATCCCAAGCTGGAACTGGAAAGAAGGGGATGATGCAATCTGTCTTGCTGAGCTGAAGCTGGGTTTCATAGCCCAGAGCTGCCTGGCACCGGGCCTTTCAACAATGTTAGCCAACCTCTTCTCTATGAGGTCGTTCATAAAGGTAATGCCTTGTCTCATTAGGACATATTAGTCTGCAATTTAGGTTGTCAGAGACTGAAGTAGAGAACATGATTCAAATGTGAAACAGATAGAAAGCCATTTAACAGATTTTGTAAGACTTAAAAAAACCAGTACACTCTTCCATTCAAAAGTTGTTTGCTGAAAATTGGGCAATAAGCCAGGTTCTATCAACTTTTGGGTGTGGGATTTTTTGGGTTTTTTTTGTTTGTTTGTGGGGTTTTTTTTTTTTTTTTGGTGGGTTTTTTTTGTTTTTTTGCTTTTTTGTTCAGCAAGTGTCTCGTCTTTAAAATCTTTTCCAATCATTTCCAGGGAGATATTTTTGGCATTTTGTGGTTTTGCTTGATTTTAGACAAACCACATGTTTGTCTATGAGAAAAGTTGCTCAAACAATAATACCATTTATCTAAGTCCCATGTAGCAACAAAGTGCCAAGAAAAAGGGGCTGGTCCTTTTGGTCTTTTATATCAAGAGAGTGGTGGACCTCTGACTGTGAGTAAATAAGAAACATGTGTTAGAACTGAGGTCCAAAATTCCCACAACATCATTCATGTAATTGTTTCTCCTCAGCCTAAGAGCTCTTTTGGACTTAGATTGCAAAATTTTAACCCAGTTAGACTTCTGTGGCAGCTGTACTGGTTCACTGGACCATGATTGCAGCAATCATTGCTTCCATCTTGGTGCATTTCAGAGGACACTGATTCCAGACATAAAGGTTGGGCAGTTTCCAGTCTCATGAGTGTTATTAATGGGATGGGAAACACTGGAGTAAAAGGTAGGCCATGTTCCACTTCAAGTCCATTGTGCAAGTAAGCTAAAAATAAAATACCTCATGTCCTCAGATGACAAAGCCAGGGCTGTTCTCTTAGAGGTACATATGTTGATACAGGACAGTGAATCTTTATTTGCTTCCTATAAAGTCCTGACATTATTAGGAAGGTATCCTTAGAAGACAGCAGGCTCCCATTTGTCAAAAATATTTCATACTGTTCTATCTTTCCAAAATAGGATGGGGTCAGTTTTCTCCTGAGGAGATCCAAATATATGGGTATCCTCAAAAGCCTCAGTCTTAATTCAAGCTATTTTAATACTGATTTTAAACAGCAAGTAAGTGGAGAGATTCACAAAATGACAAAGTGTACAAATGTCTGACTGCGGGAGAACTGTACTAGAAACACACATTTATGGCCTGGATTTTCATCTAAGAACATTTAAAGAAGTCAAAACCTGGATATATACAGGTACCAAGTTTCCAGAAGATATATCTAACCCCTTCTGTCATTAGCTTAGCCACCTATGTTTTAATAATTTATAATCCCTTTTAATAATACTTCCAGTACAGTTACAGATTGGATCTCATTGATGAGCACCTTTAAGCTGAAGGCTTAGCTTTTCAAGGTGTTAAATTACATTTGAGTATTTCTCTGTACACAGAATAAGCATAAAAATATGAATGAATTTGATTTGAAGGAAACTTTCATTTTCAGTTTTGCTTTTGTGTCTGGTTATATACATTTATAAACAGAGTAGTGTGCAGACATGCCTTCACTTGTTGGACTTCAAATGTCATCTTCACATGGTAGTGAGAGGAAAAAACACCATAAGAGAGTGCTTTAAGATTGCAATACTTTGTTAATACTGTTTAAAAATATGTTTGCCAAATAATTAAGAGTGAATTTTCTTGGCAAGTGAAATTCACATCTTCACATCCAAAGATCTCTGGCTAATTCAAACTCTGAAGCCAAATAAATGTACATGAATTGAGACAGATTTCTTTATATATATGGCTCTAACTCTATTGGTGATAACACAAGTTTTGTTTATTTAGCTGAAAGATGTTCTTTCTTATGTCTGTCTCACTCTAAAAACTTGAAAAAGAAAACCTACTGACTAGTCGCTGTGAATCATCAGTGCATTGTAGGAGAGCTACTTTGATTAGAAATGCTAAAGAGGACTCTATTGAAGAGAAATATGTCCATTCTGTGAAAGAATTTTCACCCCTTTTTGTTCTTTTAAGAACATTTGATTTAAGTACTGTCAGACCTTCATAAATTCCTGTGGTAAACATTATTAGTGAAGTCTCTCACCAGTCAGGATGTTGCCAGGAAAATGTACAGAAACTTCTGTATTTTTTAATGGAAGCTTGAAATGTGTGTTTGTTCCACCTCCAGAGCACGATTAGAGAGTGATTTAATATGCCATAAAGGTTTGATCAGTCAAACACTAATGAACATTATTGATGGTGACATTGCACACATTTAACTCATTACGTATTACTTTGCAGCAAAATTATTTGTGCAAACAGTCTGGTCAGTGTTAGAAGTAAAACAAACTAAGAAACCTCAAAAATATCGTATTTGTTCCTAATATTTTCCTTTTGGTTTTAGCAATGTAGTATCATATGGAATATTTTATATTCTTTTTGGCACCAAATGGAACAGAAAGTAAATCAGCTCAAAAAAGGTTAATATTCTGTAAACACTTGAAGACTGATAGATTGCACCAAACTATATGCTAAGGGGAAAAAGAAATCCACAAGACTTTACACTTGTATACTATATTTTAATAATCTAGTCTTCTTATAACATAGACTGTTACTGTTGTATTAAAAAGGAATTTGGATTTGGGGGAATGTATGAACTTGGACAGTCTCAGAAAAAGATGGAAATCCTGTGTTGTACTGCAATTTCTGTATTGTTTGAATTAGCAAGTGCATACCAGAAGTCTGTCTATATGAGAAACATTGCAAAAAGCAGATATGTGGAATAGCAGAGGTGATCAAATTTTGTCCCTGTATACAATTCTACAAGCCAATCTACAGCCTACAAGCCAAGTTAGTATTGTTGTGTAAATTAATAAAATGTGGAATGTGGTACACATTGAGTGTAACACAAGTCCACAGCCAAATTAGTTTTTTCTTTGCTCTATGGGCAAGTCATCCAGTACAGCTCATTTCTGAAAATTATCTAGAGCTGTCTCTGTTATCCTCTAAGCTATTTTGAGAGTGGGAATGTTTTGTGGACTCTTTGGCAGCTTTTGCTCACACCTACACACTGCACATATGCAGAGCCCACTTTGCATTCCTTTCTAGTCCGGGCTGAAAGAGACATAATAAAGTCACACAGACGAACATCAGCTGGGTGCTTACCTACACTGATGGAACACATCAGCTTGTTTGCTATTTATTTTTGACCACCTAGGGAGCCTTGGACTGTTTTAAAGTGTGCAACTGGAGTATGAACAGTGCATTCCTTGACATGTAGGAGGGCTTTAAAAAGGGAGTGAGAAGGAAATGCAATGTCTCAATTTATTGTGGGATTCTTCAGGAAACTGCATAATAATCTGTTTACATGATCCTTCTCACAGGACCTAGAACACATATTAAATGTAGCCTGTTTATCTTCAAAGATCATGTAAAGATCTTAATGACTTTAGTCTTTTTAAATCATTGATTCTGGTAAAACCTGTTGTGGTTTAAAAGTGTTTGCTGCATATGCATAGTATCAGTCCATGTGATAAGAGTGTATTTGTCTTGGGCTAAAGTCTACCATGAACCTCCATTTTCAGACAACAATTTGAACAGCTCAACACCAGCCTATCATTCACCTTATGATTGGATAGAAATCTTGTCCTGTTTTGTATATTTGAAGCTATTAAAAGTAGAGCCTCTATGCCTTTCAGTTCAAATCCATCAAGGTCAGAATCTAAAAAAGAATTAGATGTGTCATTATATTTCAAGGATACTTGAGCCACTACAGAATTCTGCATTAGTATTAATGAGGAAAAATGCATAAATCTAATTTGAAATTAGAACTAATCTTAATTAGCATATTTGGTGTTTTATAAATTTTACTCTTTTTATACAAATTTTTAAAACCATCCTTGCATACAAAAAGCTGTGGAAATAGATGACTGAGATTACAAAATCATTGTAATTCTAAGGATATTTTTTAACTTTGATTTCAGCAGACAATGGAATTGAGTTAAGAGGTAGTTGATAATTTATAATAATTAATGAAATGCAATTATAATATTGTAAATCTAAGAAGCGTCACTGTGTGGTATGGCCATAAGAAATGCTTTCAGACATTTAGTTTTCTGTCAGATTTAGATATCCATATGCAAAGGCATAAAAATACCCTAGACATTCGCTCCAGCGGTTTGGGTGGGCTGAAAAGGCATTAGGGGTGAACGGGAGGAAATATTTTAGCTCTATGACTTCCAATGTACGCTTCCTTTTCAACTACCAATAAAGAATATTCAAGGGCATATTGATTTAGGACGCAGGGTTATGGCTGTAAACTGGCAGAAGGCAGGATTGAATTAGGTATTAGGATGCAAGTGTTTGCTTGAGGGTGCTGAGGCACTGGAAGAGGTTGCCCAGAGAAGCTGTGCTTGCCTCACACCTGGGAGTGTGCAAGGCCAGTCGGGTGGGGTTCTGAGAAACCTGGTCCAGTGGAAGGGGTCCCTTCCCACAGCAGGGGGGGGGGAATGTGATGGTCTTTAAGGTCCCTTTCAACCCAAATCATTATATGATTCTGTGGGTACTTTCTTTTCATTCTCATCTAGAGAGATAGAGAATTGTAACATCCTCAAAGGCTTTGTCCTGTTTTGTGCTCTTTCCGTGGTGATGATGAGCTGATCTTAGTCATTGCTAAGGAGCAGACTTTACATCTGCTTTCACTGTGCTCTGAAGGAATCGTATATCCACCATCCTTTCCCTTGCAAAATGCAATGAAAAATCCTAGGTCACACTGCAACTCTAGCATTTGTTCTCTGTCTCAGTAGTGATACTTAGGTCTTGGCAGAAGGGATTATATAGCATGATCAAGTTCAGATGCACTCCGTCTCTTTCATGTAACTATTTATGTCATTACACTGAAAAGCAAATGCTATGAGCAAGATAGATCTTTTGGAGCTACAGAGCTCCTGATAATTACACTGCTGGGTATAGGGCTGGGTATATTAAAGAGTTTCATTTTCTTCTGACAATACTAATGGTTGTGCTTGCAAGAGCTACATCATTTTTTCATATCTCTGTCACCATGTCTCACTAGGAATTGATTGTATTATGTAAATATATTTGCTGATAACAATATTGTGTCTATATATAAGATAGAGGAGAGCAGAGGAGAGGAGTATTGTGACTTAAAAAAAGATTCAGATGAAAATTTTATTTCTTCTCTTGGATTGCACAATATAATTTCAGCTATTCTTCATATAGGCTATTGAAGCAAGGGATAATTTGGTTTATGACTATCAAGAGACAGACTTGCAGTGTGACTTAGGGAGAGATAATCATGTGTTTTCAGTGCTAGAGAGGAATCAGGAAGATACAGATTGAAGATGTTCTGGTGGTATGGCCCATTCTGGATTGGTTCCCTCAGTTACCTCAACTTTAAAATACCACCACAAAAGCTTAAAGTAGTCAAAAACATAATGATTCCTAAAGTATTTTTTCTCACAGAAGATACCACGCAGGTGACTCTGTCTCTGAACTCACTGGGAAATGTCATGGTTCATGTGGAGAAAAAACATCATCTTTAGTCGACTGTTATAATCTTCTTATAATATTTTATAGCATCCCAAATATCAGCAATTCTTTGAATTTTATAATCAGCATTTCATGGTATCCTAACAGAGCATATCTTAAACACTTCAAGCACTTAATGGAGTTTAATTTAACACTAACTGGTATCTCTGCAGCTTGATCATTGCTTTGTGAATATTAGATTTTTTTCCAGTCCTTTACTGGTCCTTGACTAACTGTGAGTATTTAACTATAGGTGTGATCTGGAGTTCCTTCCTCCAAATCAAAATCATATGCCTAAAGAAAAGAAAGCAAGGGAATAAAGTAAAGGGAGATATTTACTGTATTTGTATTTTTTTTCCAACCCCAGGTGGTGTCAATCTAAGAAAAAGCCACAAAGTAGACCAAAAGTTACAAACATGCCCTTGCTATTATTACTCTTAGTTTTTTTACCAAGCCTGCCCTTTATCTCTCTTCTGTATATAGAGTTGCTGATCAGCAACATTTGCAAGCTTCCTATAAATAAAAGGGTTATAAAGACTGTGATATGACTTCTCTGTGTGTGGTGGTGAATAATGCAATACAAATCCCTTTTACCATCCCACATGGCCTCTGAATGGTGAAACAATTTCTGTGGAAGAAATTTCTCCTGATTGTTTGCAGCCCACTTGTCAGGATGTATATGATTTGGAACATCTCCACACTGCAATTCACTCCTGCAGTCATTTACATCTCCAGAACTAAAGTAACTGATTACTTGGCAGCCTGTCAACAGGAGGAGGGAATAAAACAACAGCAAAAAAAAAAAAAAAAACAACCATAAAACCAAAACAAACCAACCAAAAAAAGGCAAAACCCAAACAAATAAAAAACCCTAAACCCCACCAAAAAAAAAAAAAAAAAAGGGAAAAGAGGAAAAAAATATCATTGTAACTTATATTTCACCAGGTTTCTTAACAAGTTTCCATCCTTCTGTTATTTAGAGCCTTTTTTTTTTTTTTTTTTTAAAGTGTGCCTTTTGGGTAGTTCAACATGAGAAAAAGATTGATGAATCCCAAATTATTACACATCTTGTAGGATAAAAATGAAACTTATCTAAAATACTTTAAGTCCTGTGAAAATAGATCTGGAATACTGAAATTTGAAAACTTGAATTTTTTTTGTCAAGAAAATCATAGACTCACAGAGTATCTTGAGTTTGAAGGGACTGACAACAATCATTGAGCCCAACTCCTGCCACGGCACAGAACACCCCAAGAGTCACACCCTCTGTCTGAGAACATTGTCCAAATGCTGCTTGAACTGCCAGCCTTGGTGCTGGGACCACTTCCCTGCAGAGCTGTTCTAGTGCCCAACCACCCTCTGGGTGAAGTGGCTTTTCCTGACATCCTAAACCTCTCCTGCCTCAGCTTCAGGCCATCCCCCCAGGTTCTGCTACTGGGCACCAGAGACACATATTCTCTGCCCCTCTGCTTCCCTCGTGAGGAAGCTGTAACTGAAGGGAGGCTGAACAAACCAAGTGATCTCAGCTGCTCTCACATGGCCACCAGTCAGGACCCTTCACCACCTCTGTCGTCCTCCTCTGGATACTCTGTAACAGCTCCGTGTCTTTCTTATATTGTGGTGCTCCAAACTGTCTTTGGGACTGGCGTGAGGCTGCCCCGGTTCAGAGCCCAGCAGGACAACTCCCTCCCTTGCCCAGCTGGTGATGTCTCCCTGACCAAGCCAGGCTGAGAAGGTTGGGGCTGTTCCGCCTGGAGAAGTAGTAGATAAAAACTGAGGAGAAATTTAGGCTAGATATTTGGAAGAAATTCTTTCCTGTGAGAGTAGTTAAACACTGGAACAGCTTGTGCAGGGATGTTGTGGATGCCCCAGTTGGGGCAGTGTTCAAGGCCAGGTTGGATAAAGCCTTAAGCAACCTGGTCTAGTGGGAGCTGTCCTTCCCATGGCAGGAAGGGTTGGGACTAGGTGATCTTTAAGATTGTGTTCAACCCCTAACGTTCTGTGATTCTAGAATTTTTAGAAAGAGAAAATTGGGAAACTTTTTTCTCACGCTCTCTACGCTTCATTTCACGCTGTGCTCAGTGTGCTTGACAAGAATTCAGTGTACTATTTTTGCATATGATACTTGATTTACTGAATACAGGGACTCTGTTCTGGGTTGTTTCTTTGGGGTTTTTTTTTTTTGTTTTTCTTTCAGCGTTGTAGAAAATCCCTTAAAAATAAGCAATGTTAATTGCCATAATAGTGTACTGACTTACATGATAGAATCTGATTAATGATAAGAAATTTTTAATGAATTTCCAAGAAAGCTGTGGGTTTTACTCAGAACTCTTCATGTGTTTCTTTTGTTTTAGATTGAGGAGGATACGTGGCAGAAATACTACCTGGAAGGAGTTGCAAATGAAATGTATACAGAATATCTGTCTAGTGCCTTTGTGGGTTTGTCCTTCCCTGCAGTTTGCGAGTAAGTAGAAATACATTTAATATACAGAAGTATTTCCCTTCTTGCAAGAAAAATCTAATTTTTTTGAGTGACACCTTTTCACTCTGCAAAAGTCTTAATGTTACTGCATCAGATGATGTTTAATAAAATAAACATTAAAGCAATCAGCTTTAATGAGTAAGTACCTGAAACATGTTAATGCCTGGTTTCAAGAGAGATTTGTAATTAAGGGGTTGTAAATGAAAGCATTACTGGTTTTGGTATTGAACAAACTCATTAGTAATCTTTTAAAATTGAGTTATTTATTGAAAAGAGCTATCCTGTTATTTTTTTAATGATTCCCATTCTTTGAATAGTGGTGGTCAGCATGACCATCTTGACTTGTGTTCTATTCCAAGGAAACTATTCATTAATTTAAACTGATGTTGTGGAGTCATATAAGCAGTGTGGCACCCAGAGCTCTGTGGAATGGTTGCAGCCATTGCACTTGCAAAAAGTGAAATATACCAGAGAAGATATGTCTATTCAGTTATAAAAAAAAGAAGCACATAGTACATTACCATTGTGTAAGCCATGGTGACCACTTCATTTCTGGAGACTGAAAGATACTTATATTTTATCACTAGAGTGAGTCTGTGAAGGAGAGATTTATATGCATAAGGTTTGTATAATACATACTCTGTCCGCATAATCAGGCTAGTTTAGCACATCCGTATTTCCTCTTTGGCTGGCATTGCTCTTCATTCCAGCCATTCTGAAAGGTCAACACAAGGGCTGTGGGCAGCTTTTGCTAGGGACTGGGCAAATGCTTAAAAAGAAACAAACCCTCCTTGGATGAGCTTGGTATCAAACTAGTTAACAAAGAGAAACTTCTGAAGGCTCTATTCTTAGAGGAGGAAACAGATGAAGGAAGTAAGATACTATCTCCTATGTAAAGGAGGATGAGTATGCTTCTACTCCTCTAACTTCCCCACCTTTTCCAATCTTTACAGGAGCAAAAACATGGCATAAGAATGAGGGGTGGAAACAACTGTTAGACAGATATTATCAATTTAGAAATTGTCTGGGATAAAGCTATGACAGAGACCAGTCTTCAATTTGCTGGTAAAGTTATGGGGTTATCAATCCATCCTTCTACTCTGTCAGCCAAACTGTGTTGAGTTCACTGAGGGGAATTTTTTCTTTTTTTTCAGTATAGGTACAAAAGCTTGTGTGGATTTCTTGAAAAACAAAATCTCATAACATAATTAAGAAATGTGTATTATATTCAGAATGAATGGTAGTTTGTGCTCTAGCTACAGTAATGAAAATTAAATCTCCATGCCAAGCCATTTTCTAATGTGACAAGTTTCTGTATAATTTTGTAGGAAGATGAGACTGAGACTGTATTTGACATAAAGCTGACATTAATTTATCTGTGCTTGTAGAATGGAGATGAAATAATCAATAAAGAAAGAGTGGTTATTGAGATTTAGAAACATGTCAGCTTTGGAGCCCTCCTCAAGCATTTGGTTATCTGAAACATTAGCAAACTGTGTTAGCTAGTTTAAGTGAAACAAAAAGATTTATCTCAAGTTTTTCAACATGCTAATAGCTCTGTTAAAAGCACATTGAAAATTAAAAGATAATGTTACTCATTAATGAGTTCACTGCATAGGTATTTTCATTACTGTAAAAATTGACTGCTCAATTTCCAGAAGAGCTGAAGGACAAGGATAACAAAATGTCCATTGCATTGTTTTGTGAAGGGGAAATTGAATCAGTGAATAGGCTTAGTGTATTCAGCTACCCGTGAAATATACAGTCTTTGAGAACAGGTTTTGTAGTGTATCTTTTAAAATTCCTGCAGTCAATGACATTTTAAAAGTCTGAAATTAAATGAAATGTTCTGCTTCCTCAGGTTATTTGTCATAAATGCAAGTCTAGGAATGTGATTCTTTTGGAAATAGAAATCTTTAGGCTGCCATACAGTCGTTTTTACAGAGTGTGCAGAGACAGTGAGGATGGGACACTCAATATAACTGAAGAATTTCAAGCTTTTGATGTCAACACTAGGGTGAAGAATTAGACAGAAAAAGAAGTTAATATCAGTCTGCAAGTTCTATTTATAACTCCACGTGTGTGCACTGTGTGAACATATTCCAACCAATATATTTTCAATGTGTGAGTGTAGTTCATAACATTCTGTGCCCTTGGATATTACTGGACCAGGTGGGTGATGTGATTGAAGGTAAACTAACCAATCTGTCTCTCGCTAGTGCAGCACCTTGTAATATTTAGTGGTGTAAGGCTAACCTTCACCCAGGTTCTAGGCTGACCATTCTCTACACCCAAATTTTCCTAATGAGGCCAGCATGTCTCTGGATTGACACTCAGCCTAGCAGTGGGGGAGCAGCCACCTGCGTGTCGGTGATGTTGGGTGTGGAAAGGGACTGACTCCTGGCCTCTTCTCCTCCTGCAGGCTGGTGTTTGCGAAACTGAAGCTCTTAATGATAGCCATAGAATACAAGTCGGAAAAACGCGAGAGCAGGTACGTCAATGCCGCCAGCTGCTGGAGCTCTCGAATGCACTGTCAAGAACTTTGCCTGCTTGGTTTTTGGTTTTTTTTTTTTCCAGAAGGAATGCAGCTATTCTTTGAAGCATTTCAGAATGCAATTAGCATGCCATCGCATTGCAGCATTTCATATAGGACTGAAAGGGATTTATTTCTGCCCTCTTCCCCCCTAAAATTAAGCCAAATCAGAACATTTAGTAGAAAGTGCAGTAGTACATATGCCTAATCTCCAGGAGTGATTTTACATGTGGAAAAATTCACAATTTTTGTGTTTATGGCATATCCCTTTTAATCAGAGGTCCAGCTTACGCTACTGAAAACAGAAAAGTGGAAATCAGATGTGATACCAAAATTCATTATGTCCATGTGTATTCTCAAAGTACAAATTTTATTTAAATTATTTTGGGAGAACCAATTTAGATACAATACAGGATAAACCAATATAGAGTAAATGTATTAAAATGGTATCTGTTCTGACAAAACTTACATGAGTAACATAATGAAACTGGAAAAGATTAATTTAGCCTTGAAATTACCAATTGGCTGGCTACTTTCATCAACCAAAAAGAAAATAAATTAATTATTTTTAGTACAGATTCACAGATGGGGAAGTGTCTCTTGCTTCTTTTTTTTTCTTTTTTCTTTTTTTTTTCTTTGCGCAAAGGTTCATAGAAACCTAATTGAACATTGGAGTCAATCTTCCATCAACTTGTCCATCAGTGTTTTAAACAATATTCATTTTTATGTAGCAAAAATGTTTTAAATGTTCATTGCAGCATGTGGAGGGTCATATAAAAATATGACAATACTGACTTGGAGAGAAATTTGATTTTCCTTTTTCAAAATTATGGTTTTTAGTGCTGTAGTAAACCTGGAGTGATACATACTAATTCATCTTCTTTTTGGCCACTAATTTCCTTCTAGTGGCCAAGGTGATTTTGAGGACAATTGCTTCTTCTCACAGGAGAACCAATTCTATCAATTGAACTCATTCTGCAGTTTCTGGAGTTCTCAAAGTTTAATACTTAGTATTAATTTTAATAAATTTCCCTTATTAAAAGAACCTTTAAAACCTGTGTTAGACATTTGATGCAGAAAAAGCAGTGTTACAAATATTTGAGTATTTCCATGGCCTATAGTTGATTTTCCTGGACTCTTCCATGTGTTATAAAATGAAATGTGAAGTGGTGTATGTACTATTGGATATAATTTTTGTTCACACTTTTCTGATTAAGAAAACCTTTATATTTTACTATCAATTTTTTAATGCTGTATTTAGTTCCTTTGGACTCTTAAAATAGTTTTCCTTTGCAAGACCTCATTCTGCATTTGCTAGTGTAAAGCACACAATCTATTCCTCAGTCTATAGACAATTTAATCTCTTGCTAGAAAGAGAAAGTATTATAGTAATATCAATAAAAAAATTGCCAGATTTTGTCTTCAGTATTAAGTAATATTTTGTTTCTGTTTTTCTCCTAACAATTATTGGCCAGCTTTATATTGCCATTACTTCAGTTGTCATTTACTTACATAAGTGCTAATAATGCAGTCTTTTGCACTAATAACAGATTGTTCTTGGCTTCCATATAATTCTTTACATTAACTTCAGTGTAAGTTGGATTGAGTTCTTAATCAAAAGGTGATGCAGAGGATCCCACAAAAAGTAACACACTGTGATATGTTCATATATTTCTTACTTAAAACCACACAGGTAACAGTTTGGAATTATTATAGTAGGGGAAAAAAAATAAAGAGCCTAAAATTGCTGGAAGCAATACTACTAAGAAAGAGATCTTTATAGCTGGATTTGAATATGCATGTAACAAGAGGGGGACATATGAGGTAGATAGCCACATTTTCTTATAATTCTGGTCCACAGTAATATCTGCTGATTTTATTAACCAGTGAAAATTTTATAGTCTCTGTGTGATGAATCACAGAGTTACCTGCAGCATATCTTTACCGTTCTACTTTTTCCTGCGCTCTTTAACTCAAATATGTCCACTAGATATTTTCTGGTCCTTTACTCAAACCAGAAAGGTAATGCAAAAGAAAAAAAAAAAACCAAAAACAAAACCCTTCAGTTTCTGACTTGCTATGTATACTTTTGCATTTCCATATATCCTATTAAATTAAAAGTTGGGGAATTAAAATTAGAGTTAGAATAACATAGTTTAGAGCATAAGCTCTTTTTGAACAATATTTGTCATTTGTCAATTGTTAGTTGATGCTAATATTGTTGATTGATATAGTTGATGCTATTATTATGCTAAGTTTTATATAATTTCCTGGTAATTCTTCATAAAGGTAAAGTGGGAACTGACTGAAGATACTCTTTTAAGCTTTCAGTCTTTATGAGAGTGAAAAGTTGATACATGCTGATTTATTTTATAATTATGCATTGCATTCATATTTTGTAAAACTGTTACAGAAGAAGTTTTATATAATTTAAAATGAAGAGAAAAAATGTTAGATATAACAAAAAATTTAGAACATTATGTAGCTGGAACCCTTTCAATAAGAGCTAATACTTCCTTCCATTGGTGAGACAGGTCTTGAAACAGTAGTTTCAGAAGCAGAGGAAATTTTCAAAGCATTCTTTCTACCAAAAGAATGAGAAGATCTTACTTCAAACTGTTCAATTTTTGTTACTAGTCATAATAAAATATCTAGGTCATTAAATTTTAAATCTGATTTTTTATTTACACAGGAAGTTTCCTGTTAAGATTAATTCCATTTGCCTTTGTACTCAGAGCTAAAGCAGTGAATAAGATTCAGGAGTGTATGCAGCTCTAAACAGTAGTTTAGAGCAAGGGCTCTCTAAATTTCCTAATCCCCTCTTTAAATCTTCAACTTAGTCTTAAGGGTAAATACTAGTCCCATCCCATTGAATGACAGACTTTTATTTGACTGTCAATATTTTTGTTAGATGCAGAATGGCATAAATAATAATTTCCCTCTGTGTTTTTCTTTAGTCCAAGTATTCCCCTAGATTCTAGTTTTTCAAACCTTTCTGATTTACAGTCAAATTCTGTTAACTCTTCTGTAGGGAATTTGAAATCAATAGTAATTAAAAGTTATCAGAGGTGTATCCAGGCTAATATTGCTGTATATATTAGTGGCAGCCAAGCTTCCTGCCTGGAGATGTCTTTTTTCTTCTGTTTTCCTCACTACACAAAGCAGAAAGCACACCTTGGTAAGAAGTTTTGTCAGTTTAAGTAGGTAATTAATAACAATTATGCTTTTTCAGGATTGCTTTAAAAATATTCAAGCCTATATTTAAGTAATATAATTTAAATATGATAAATGCATATTAAATTTCATATAATGGGTAGATTATCTAGAGTAAGTTTATCTTTTTAGGCAACTGCTTCTCATCAAGGAATCTTAAAGATTAATTAAATAAAACCTCATTATTAGTTTTTTTTTAATTTTTGCATTTATATACTTGATAATGTTTAAATTATTTCTCAGCTATCAAAGAAATTTCTGAGTTCACAAAACTCAATTTATGGTGTCTCTGACCAGATACTAAAGTCTGCACTCTAGTAACTGCAGCTCACAATAGGAGTTAACCGTTCCTTCATCTCTAATTGATTTCTAGGAATATTATAACCCATGACTAAGAACAGGAAGCACTTAAATGATTTTTTTGTCTCCCTGATGCAAGCCAAATACTCTAGCTTAAAAAACACTCAGCTCATTTGGAGAAGTTTTGCTTTCTTGTAGAAAAATGCAAAGGAAACATGGAGAACATGAACCTGGAAATATCCCGTTGTTAAATATAAAGCAAAAAACAACAGTACAAAATTCCAGCATTCAAACTCCTCATTTGAAATCCCTTTTAGAGAGATTTCTGCCTCCCTTTCCCCCCTGTATTTTTATTCTACATAACTAAGCAAGAAGGAAAGCCTAACCAGGATTCTTCCCTCCTGCTCCCCATTTATACTCCCTTTGTAAAATTTTCTCTTTGTCTATCCATATATTTGTTCTCATTCTCAGCAGAAAAACCTTTAAGCCTTGAAAATTTTTAAATAAAGGGTTTTTTTGCTTTTGCTTTGGTGTCAGTTGATTTCTTATCAAAGTGTTTGATTTGCAATTTTTTTCTTGTCGTTTGCAGAAGCCGAAAGCGGTATGCCCTCTTCGTTACCTTTCCTTCCAACCTCAATCCTACCTTCACTCCTTCTAACTTCAGGACTAATTCCTTGCCAAGAACACAGGAAGATAACATCTCTGTCTATCTTTCTCTGTATATACACACACATATATGCCTATATATATTCCTTTATCTATGTGTGTGTGTATATATACATATACATATCTGTGTGTATATTTATATATGAGCCCCCAATCTCAAAGAGGAGAGAGAGAACAGCATTTTGTCTCTCCAGTGTTTCTTGTGACTCACGCACTAACTTCTTTGCAGGAAGTACAAAATAAAACAGGATTAGTTTTTTAAGCTTTTTTCCCCCCCTATGTGGAGTCATTGGTGTATCAGATTGGTGCATTTGAAAAGCAGATTTTACTGTTAATATCTCCTGTCCTCATTTTGACTGTATCATGACGATCTGTATGTCGTCTTTACCAGCCCTTGTGCTGCCATATTGTTTTCATATTCACACCTTCATTGATGTCCTTCCTTCCCCAGAGTCTTCCTTCAAAACACGTCTTACAATACAGTAGTTCATGTTCTCTTGCAGTCTCATATTCCATTAACAACAACCAAATTCCTGATTCTTTGCATTTCTGCTCCTGTTTTGAGTCCAGTTACTCATAATACAGTACTCATTAAAGCTATTGTTTCAGTGAAAGTGCCATGGATAGTTTGAATTATATGTCACATTCATTTTAATAACATTTATTAACTCATTTATGAAGATGTTATTGAATGTATTTTTTTTCTCAGCTTTGGGTTTTTTTTTTTTCAAGATGGCATGTTTTGCATTTTTTTTGGTATACCATGCTGTGAGTCCCTCTCTAGTCTACATTCTATCATGCTGCTATTGGTTTGGATGAAGTAAATAAGGCATGCTCTTCCATATCCTTGTTTCTCCTCGTCACTCTTCCCCAATAGCTTTTTTTTTTTTCTTTCCTGATTTCTTATAGCAGTCTATCTGTCTGTCAGTGATAGTCTTTGGAGACCTGCTCTCATTGTCCAGACATTTCTATTTCCTTCTTCATTGTACTCTTCAAACTCTGTTTTCCATGTCTGTTCTGTTGTGTATGTTGTATGTGTTATATGTATTTAAGTTCTAGTCTTCCTATAGTTTCTGAGTAGATGTGTGATAAGAGAGGTGGCTTCC